>JAANSP010004518.1:0-10119 GCA_036850745.1 Homidia socia
CATAATACGTGCGTTTCCCTGTTGTTAAACTTTATTAAATGACACTGTGGTACTGTGTGTAGGGGTTATAAAGACACGCAGGTACAAGGCTCATAGTGTTCATGGCCATTTCGCCAAAATACGATGTTTTCATGTAGATTGGTATGAAACTGAAGGAAATCAAACTAAAGTAATAATTACCTACGTAGATGTATGTCGTAACTTTATCTAAACTTAAAATCAAAGTTTTTCTCTTTAAAAGACATGAAATTTTTTGATGCAATACATTTTGTGCAGACCTGTAGCACTAAAAAATGTTTAAATTCTTTGGAAAATAATAAAATGCATAAAGAAATTTGTACGGGTTTCCCGATGATGCTCTACCTACGAATCAAAAATGAAAATGATTTTGTGGCAATTGACCTGTGCAAATGATGTCGAATTATGTGTTCATGATAAAGCAAAAGGGAACCGACTCTCTTTTTCTCTACATTAATGTAGTAGTGGTCAACTTGAACATTTTTTTCATGTATCAATGTGATTTGACACGAAATACATGCGCTATAGTTGTAAAGTTTTGTTGTTTGTGTTGGGGTTAAGAAGGAATGCTATAAAAGGGAAAGAAAACGAAGAGCACGCATTGCATCAAGCCAAAAAATGAAAAGAGCTTATTTTATGACTTGACATTAGGACACAAAACTTGATTGAGTGTGACCATNTATAAAAGGGAAAGAAAACGAAGAGCACGCATTGCATCAAGCCAAAAAATGAAAAGAGCTTATTTTATGACTTGACATTAGGACACAAAACTTGATTGAGTGTGACCATTTTTTTAGTTTTGGATTCCTGCTGTATGCAAGGCATACCTGAAAAACATTTTTTATTAAAGCTTTACTTATATACGTATGTCTAAGTAAAAAACTTTAACTAGACTAGATGTACGTACACCCAAGTACATTTGAACGTTATATTATGCAACCGTAACTTGCAATGCAAATTGTTGTTGTTATTATTATTATGAAAGAATTAGTTTTGTCATTGAAATGACAATACTGCGATCCTCCTCTTCTGGTACAAATCTCACGTCCAAGTTTATCTAATATGAACCGTGTTTAACACGTATAAAGTGTCAAACGTAAATTCATATTGTGTTAAAATCGTAATGAGTTTTTATCCAAAAGCAACAAGGATTTTATTTCAGCAACTTGAAACACGCATACCAAAAAATACCATTCGATTATTGCCATCTTGTCTCATTCCTTCTTTTCTCTATCATTCATCCAACTCGGCTTGCTAGCTGTCACGCTTCCCCACTCCCCACCCTCGACATCATGCAAAGTTTTGTTGGCATGATGGTGGTAAAGAGAGGTAGGCATGTATTATATGAATGGTGGTGTGGTTCTTGGTTCGGTTTTTTGGTTTGAGTTGGTGGAATGATAATAAGATTGCTGTTTTCTCTCTCTTTCTCTCTCTCTATTACTTATGACGACTTGATGCGATAACTTTATTGTTTTGAACTGTTTACTTCACACACAATCACAGCAGTATAACATGAAGAGCCTGAAGAGTCACACAGATGAGTAATTTTGCAGTGAATGATGCTGGCTGTATTTGCTTTGCTGCAGTGGTCTTGTTGGTGAAGATGATGACGAGAGAGGTGCAATAATGCCCAGTATCATCCTGTTTGACATTGGGGTTAGTTGATAGATGGAAGAACAAGCATGGGCCATGCTGCATGGCTATACATTTAATGTGATTTCGCTGGGTTTTTTATATCACACGAAAGGGATCAGAAGAGCAAGAAACTTTTTGAACTTTTGTATTATTCCTGGGATGCAGTTCTTGTCGTTTTTGTCCTGACATCATCGTAAATAGAAAAAACATGAGATTTTCCTTATTCTCGTTGTAATAATAATCATCATCAATACAATGCAGATAGATAGGAGATGAAGATGATCATTGTGCGTCCATATTCTTCCCTTCCTCTGCTGTGTAAGAAGAATAGTATGTTTCATATATGGGTATAATAAGGGAAACTTACTTGGGAAACTGAGAAGAGGAAGGAAGGAAATTAGATTGAATTTGGCTTACTTTTTTATAGATTGAGAAAAGAAAAGAAAAAGATGAGCTTGGTATATATAGATGGATGGATGAAGGAAGAACATAATAGAGATTGAGAAGCCCTTTCCTTTTTCCCATTTTCTGTTCCATTGTAAAAAAGAGGATAGAAAATGGTGATGGAATAGAATAAGAAGAGAATGACAAGCAAATGCAAAGCAAACTTTTACTGGTGTCGTATATAATATCATGGAAGTGAAGAAGAGCAAACACACAAATATAACAACAGCGATGCTGATGATAATTTTATAGGATTCCAACTCTCGAACGAATGGACAGAAATAGATAGATATAGATAGTTGAATTCACTCGCTCGCTCACAGTCAGAAAAGTTGAATAGGGAGCTAAACAAGTGTTATTTGCTCTGTCATTCTACCTTACACCAGAGAGAAGAAGAGGAGAGAAAGAGAGGATGATGCATACATAGAAATACAATAGGAAAAAAGAGTCCATTTTCCTATTCATCTGTGTAGAAAAGGACAGAAATTAGGGCATTATTATCGACACACACAGGCAGACAGTGCGGAGAATAAAATGAAGCACCATCGAATCACCACTACTATCATCAAACCATTGCCATTGCATTATTTGCAGCAGCAGCAGCAATGCTGACTAGTTTCCTATTATCTGTTCAATAATATATAATGCAAGCACAACAATAAACGATCCAACACAATACATGAAGCTCTAAAAAAGGAAGCAATACTTTTGGACAATAATAATAGCCATGATAATACAATGGGAAATACAACAGGGCCAAATGCTGCTGCTATATATGTATCATAAAATGACGTATTAGTTCATTTGGATAAGTTTGTTACTGGCATACTTTGAGTGTCCGTGGAATATTTATTCATCCAGGTCAGTTTGCAAAGATGAAAATACAATATGCAATGATACCATGCTCCAGCACTAGAAAGTGGAAGGAGATGAGATCGATGGAGATTTATATAAACTGCAACTCACCACTTTTGTTGATTCCAGTGTGTTTAAAGTAAATATAAATGTGAAAACAGGGAAATGTATAATCCAAGCTGAACATAAGCTTAAGAGACACTGGAAATGTAAAACTTTTCATTTATTTTTTACCATTAACAATGCACTACTACTCATCCATCATTACTATCTTATTTTCAGTCAAAACAAGAATTGCAGTTGGAAATGGATTGAGATGGAATGAAATGTTTTTAATTTACGAGATGGCTATTGCTGATTACAGACGAAAGCACCCACGCACGTTCTAATCAACGAAAAACTAGCCAAAGTGCATTTTATAACAAATAATAATTGACTAGATTATTCTACGCAATTCCTAGCATCATCATCGTTAGTTTGAAATAATTTTTACCACATGGCATTGCTCATTCAATTTTTTGTTAATTGCTTTGTTTTTCCCATCTAAAATATTGTTGTCATCAAGTCTTCATTTTGTTGTTGGTTATCCATTCAGCTGCACCATCCATGCGAATAATGTGTGACCGGTTGGTGATTATCTTTTTATTGCGCAGAGAGTGTGAAATGCAATGATGGACTGAGTGCTGTTATATGTCATCTCCCTAGTTAGCAACAAGCGTGTGTACCCTTCTTTTGCTGACAATGATTTCTTGGTGAGTTGTAAATCAGTTTGATAGCTGTTTGATGGGCCAGCATAACACCCCTTTTCTATCTTTTGGCACTCACTCGCCTATGGTGTCTTGTCCCTGTCTCTTCTCACAAAAATATTAAGAACCTATCTGCGTATGGTGGTAATGATGATAGCAAAAAAATGTAAAAAAGTAGTAATAATCATAATCATAATTATTATGATGGCTCAGTTTTGTACATGAAAGAGCGATTGTTGCGTTGCAGTAACGTAAAGATTTTTTTAAACACCTCAATAACGTCAGGAGGAGAAGGAGGGTTATTGGCTTGTCAAAAAAGCGACAGGACTTCTCTTTTCTTCAAGGTGTGATATGATGTTGATGATGCTGGTGTAAAAAGAACTGTGACATAATTATTACGCACCCAACAAACAGGCAACAACCTCGTAATGTAACGTGGAAGGTAACAAAAGAGAATCAAGAAAGAAGACGAAAGAAAAAAATGATGATTATGATGTGGAGGAGAAGTACATATCATCATGTGAATATTAGCGAATTGTAAAGTTGTGAATACGTTTTTGTAGTGTCATTGTTGTACACTCAGTCAGTCAGTGCGCCTCATCGTTGGCGTATTGTTGAATTGTTGTTAAGAAATTATTCAGTCAGTCAATTCATTTCATTTCATCATCACAACATAATATTCAGTCAGTGGCTGCTTTGCTAGTTTACAAGTTTTGGTTCTACTGCTGCCCATGTTTCGATATATCATTATGCTTCTTGGAATATAAAGATGTGACTTGCCATGTGTGTAATGATGATGACAATAATTGCACGTTGTAGCTTTTGATTGTAAAAGCACAATAATAACAGCAATAGTAATGATAATAATTTTGACAATGACAATAATAACGTGGTATGTTGCGGAGCTATGTGCTGTGAATGTACAGCAGACAGCCAAAATTTGAAAAGATTAGTGCTGAATATAAAATAAAAATATAAAAAATATTAGAAGGAAATAAGCTGCCGCGACTGTGAAGTGAATGTAGTTTTTAAAAAATATGGTTGATGTGACGGAAGGTGGTGGTTGAAAAAAGCTGTACCTGGTAATTTGATTTGTTAAGAAGAAATTTAAGTGCACACAAGTTCTTTTTTAATGCTTTATGATGCAGTGCAAGCTGGCGTTCTGTGTTTCTTTTATGTGATTATTATACCCATTCACCATAGCTGAATGAGAAAGGATGCACTTTTGCACGTACAACAATACAATCTGCATGTGGGGAAGGGATCGTAAAAAAGTTATCTGGTTGGTGGGGAGAAGTGACAACCAACAGAGTGTAAGCAGGGGAGCTTCTATATGTATTTTATAAAGGAGGTAAAACATGGTGCAAATTAAGTTGACAGAATTCCTTTGCTTTTTTACCTCAACCTTAGCATTATATCCACTGCTGCTCTTGTGGTGGTGAAGGTGTTATAATAATCATAATTACGATTAGTAGTAGGTAAGAAATTGCAAAGATGAACAAGTTAAATATAGAGTAAATTTATGTATTATTATGTACATAGAACGCGTTTGCAGCTGTATATTGTTTGAACATAAAGAAAGGAGGTAAAACATGGTGCAAATTAAGTTGACAGAATTCCTTTGCTTTTTTACCTCAACCTGAGCATTATAACCACTGCTGCTCTTGTGGTGGTGAAGGTGTTATAATAATCATGATTACGATTAGTAGTAGGTAAGAAATTGCAAAGATGAACAAGTTAAATATAGAGTAAATTTATATATTATTATGTACATAGAACGCGTTTGCAGCTGTATATTGTTTGAACATAAAGACAGCGAGTGTGGATATGCATGTAGCAAGCAGCAGCAGTAATAAAAAAAATCATAATGGTAAATAATAAAGCTATTGTACTGCATTATGATGATTGCAATGCAAGTGTCGATTTTTATTTTCTATACATTTCTTTTCAGTTTTTTTTATTTCTGCTTGTTCTATTGAGCAACAATACAGCTGGAAATTATCGTCTATTCAGCAAGCTACAAATAAAAAAATTAATGAATAAGACAGTAGAGGTTTTCCAAGTGTGAACCGTAATAATAAAAACACGAGGAAGAAGATATACAAAGGTGGAGTGTGAAGAAAAAAGGCTGGATGAGCATGTATATTACTGGCATAACTGCATGATATTGTGACGATTATTACATTGACGGCGCATTTTTGTTTGCTTGTTTCTGTTTTGTTACTACCACCATAACCATTGCATAGCGATACACTGGTGGTGGTGGTGCTCTTTGAAAGAAGAAAAAAAGAGGCGGAGAAACAGAGGAGAAGCGAGAAGAGGTTGAGACGGGCGAATAATAGTGTGAATTGAACAAAAGGATTCTGTAATTCATAATGACACCATCTGCACATCTCCCTCTTCTTCAAGTAGATTCTCGCATGGTTTTTGAGAGAAAAAAGGAGATTGCAATGATGGCATTTTTTGTTGAGTGTGAAAGATGGAGAGCTGCAGTTTTCTTTTGTGCATGAAAAAGTACTTCTTACACCTTTAAACATTAGAATGTCGAATTGTTTTTGAAAAAGTAGAAAAGAAAGAATTCTCATTTTACAAATAAACCTATTTGTAAATTAGGAAAGTATGCAGATATGTATGTCTACAACAGACAACATGTTGGTTTAACTAGATTGGAATGTGCTATGATTTGTGGTTTTGGCAAAGGTCAAAGTGGCTGACAACAGGTTCTTTGTAAATGAGGAGGAATTCAATGATATTTTACTGAGGAAAATGCAATGTCTTCTCTTCTGATAGAGTCATCATGTAAAAATATTTTTTATCGTTTTTCAACTCGCCTTCAATAATAGTTTTGTGAATGGAATGGTATTGTAACGACATAAATGACATGACTTCATCATAAGCAATGTTAAGTAAAATCACGTTTTTCACTCGCCTCTGGAATAATAATTTTTAAATGGAATTATTATTACATGCTCGTATGTGCTTTACAAAACACAAAATGCACACTACTGTTGATGATCACATTAATGATAGGATTCCAGCAGGCAAGATTTTTAGTAAATTTAAAAAATAAAATGTATTTTCCCAAAGTTTTATAGGTATGTTGTATATAAGAAAATACATGGCTTTATCACCACACCATCGTCAAAACTGAATACCCATAATGCTCTCTTGAAGATGAAAATATTTCAAATTATCATTTGTGTCTTGTCATACATACAGTTGAAAAAAGAATAGTAAAGTAATACAAAAGGTGAAATGGCTTACTCCCAAAGCGAGAGAGAAAAAAATCCTTTCTTTCCTGTCTTTTCTTTCTTTATTTCCCCTCTCAACTAATACCATACACACTGGAGTAAAATGAGAGAGAGAGAGAGAAAATAGTTGACTTGGCAGATTGGATTGAGTTATGATTATATTTACGGTTATGATTATGATTATTACGGTGATGCTGATGTTGTATATAATGGAATGAAAAAAGCGTGTGTGTGTCTGTGTTGTGTAAAGGGGGAAATGAGTAGGGAAAATAATAAAGCATATAAATATGGCTGATAAAGAAATAAAATAAACATTCACATTCAAATGTGGCTGGTGATGGTTGTTGTTCACTGGTATTGTACCTACATAATGTGGCCGGGTTCAACCCTTTATTTTGTGAATAGATGGATTTTTTTTCATTTCTAAAAAGTTTTACGTTTTTACTTATAATATGATTGTAGTGGCATAAAAGAAAAAGATACCTGTGCGCATGATGATGCATGTTGTGTAAAGCTAGGCCCTGCAGTATTTTTATACGACAAAAACACCAATTCATTATGTGATGTTGCGTTCCAGAAAGGGAATTATATTATTAGAGGCATTTCTTCTCACCAGCCCAGTGACAAAATGGGACAATATATTATGCAAAGGTGGCAATGGAACCATAATGGAATTAGTATAAAGACGTACTTAGGCTGGAAAAAGTTTTAAAAAAATAAAAGCCTTGGTGTTCGCTCACTATATGGTTTAATAATGATGCAATATGCGGCTGGCGTATATATGGAACTGAACAAAAGGGAGGAGAAGAGAAATAATAAAAGGGTTAAAATGGCTTTGGTATGGTAGTAGTAGTAGTAGTAGTAGCATTATTATCATCATCCGTGATATATTCTAGGCGTAACTTTACATGAATGAACAACACGAAAAGCCAACAGAACCACAAACTCTTGTAGAATGATGCACATTATTTGTTGATAGCTGGAAAAATCAATTTAATTCATCAAAAATTAACGTGTTTCTTGTTTTCTGTTTTCAGCTGGATTACCCGGAGCGGCAGCTCAAATGTCAAGTTACTACAACAGTGCATATGGAGGGGCGGCGGGTTTTGGTTCAGCAATGCACAACTCAAGTCTTGCAGCAGCGGCTGCTGCAGCCGCAGTCTCATCTCCTGCAGCTCATCAAGTGGTATCTTCAATGCAGGATGCCATGAAGGCGTATTCCGGGATCGATGATAAGTACCGATACTCAGCGGCAATCAGTAGTATGTATCCATCTGCGGAAGCCGTGGCTGCTGCAGCGGCAAAATATATGCAGGAAGCCGCCGCAGGAAAATCATATCTGGATTCAAACAACCCAAGATATTTTGATTCCGGGAGTCCTAACAAGCACTTCACACCTGGTAAGTACGTACCTTTTTTCTTCTTTCCCTAAAAATATATTTCTCCTGCTTTTGTATGGCTTTTTGCTAAATCAACACAAATAAGACAGAAGAAAAATTGGTTTTCGAATGAAAATATATTATTTCACATTTTTTTATACTTGTGCATACACAATTGTTTCGAGGAAAATTGACTGGGCTCGTTTGGGGGCTACTACTAATCTTCATGAAAATGAATAAAAAGAAGAAAAAAACGCAGTAGCAGTTCATGTCTTGTTTTATCAGGTCGTGCAGAAAAAGTATTGGCTACTGGGCATTTTCTCTTCCCAGGTCACCAACCATCATCATCATCTTCTGTGTGCGTAGTGCCTGGCTATTTCAAATTATTACCAAACTACCTATTCACTCACGAAGAACATGTTGGTTAGTGCTTGTCATGCATCTATAATGCATGAATTAGCCACTTCACTCACGACGACGACGACGGGCGCTGAATGAGCCTGATAATAATAACAACAACAAAAGGCAAAAAGAAAAGAAGCAGTAGTAAAGTGGAGTAGCAATTGTTTGAAAGTCAATATTTGAGACTTGACAGTAGGAGCTCATATTATATGCCTAGTAGTATGCACACACACACATCTACAAACTCTATATTATGTGCAGTTGAATGGACGGCATTCTCCAGAGTTGAAAAGAAAAGAATTAGTCTACCTACTGGGGCGATTCGGTCTCTCTTCAATTTTAATATCATCGTGCTAATGCATACTGTGTGAATGGCAGTAAACAAACGAAGGTAATAAACCGATTCACCATGACGTGTGTGTATGCACAGTCCACAGTCAACCATCCAGCCATTCTCATCATCGTCATCATCACTTTGGAAAGTGGATGCCTCTCCTTCCTTTTATATTTTTTTTCTCCTCATCTCATTTATAATGCATGATGATGATTGAATGTTCTTATATAGCTTGTTTAGCAAAGAAAAAAAGCGAATGCCAGAGAGGAGTTTACCCACAAACTATTTCGTCGGTTCAATTGTGCGAAGAAAGTACACATAATAAAAAATGTGCATGGAAGAGAAAAGAGGACTGATCTTAGATCCTGATAAAAGAAACAGTGCAGGATGGTGATTATGATAAACAGAGACCAGAAACTGTATAAGAGCTTCTTTGTTGGGAACACTTGACGAGATAAAAGCTTATTATGCATGTATGAATGTATGCATTGAAAAAGAATGTTTGCTGTATGAGAGTCATTGATTATCATCATCATTAGTATTGTCGTGTCAATATTGACTTTCATGTTACATCACACCTTTTGTGCTGAAGTAGTTATTAAAAAATTGGAGGGAGGTGTACGGTAGTAAATGGAATGAGCTGGTAATATAAATAAAAGGAGATGTTGACAGTTGCTCGTTGTAAAAATGTAGGCGAATTAGCTGGCACAGAAAAGAATACAATGTACACTTTGTCTGTGTATTTGTGCTAATGGGTGACTTTATTGTCAGGGTAGAAAAGGATATGTCTCTTTGGCTCATCAACTGCACTAACCCTAAGATTTAAAGAAAAAATAAAATAAATGCAGTAGAATGATGGAGAAAAAAATGTTTTTCTTTGGCTTTTGCAATGTTTATTTTCTTCCTTTTCTTGTTCATAAAAGAGAATAGTATGCTAATAATTCTGTTTTTTCCGCGATTGTAGGGTCGACACCGACGTCAGCTACGGGGAACGATCGTTACGACCTCCTACACAATGGGAACAAGTCAACCGAGTCGGACTCTCACTCTCCCAA
>JAANSP010004519.1:0-10118 GCA_036850745.1 Homidia socia
AGACGGACAGACAAACAAACTAAAAACATAACTACGCTAAATCAAAGATTCAGCTACGTAATAACCTGGCCCAGTAGTCCAGTTTATTCATAACAACATGGCTTTCATAACTCAAAATGTATTAAAATTATATTACCGACGGTGGCCACCTACCTATAACCACTCAACTATCATATAAAATTCAACAGGCTGTTTTCCCTTTTATTAGCAAAGATATATGCTGATAAAGACTATTACGTTTGACAAAAACTGATAAAAACAAAGCTGTCATGTATAGAGATCCTAAAACAGAAACGTCAACTACATCATTTCAAACAGAATATGGACAGCTTTTAAACTTTACTTTTTCAGATATCTACATTTGTTGTTGCCATTCCGACGGAAATCTTGTTTTTGTTCATTTTTACAGTATCTTCGTGAGTGGTTTGATACTGGGCTCAGTCCTAGGATAAAAGTTTTTGAGTCAATGACATAAGTACATTTATTAGTTTACGAATCAACTGGAGACTAAAAATAATTGATAATTTTAGAATTTGAAGGTGTTCCTGATGGATTTACATGCGTGGACAAAACTCCTTCGGATGAAATACTTACAATAATAATCAGGTAATTTGGCATGATGATTAAATTAATGGAAAATAAATATGTTTTTGTAGCCACAGGCTACCTCGCGGAATAAAACAGGGGAAGCTTAAAAAACCTAAATAAATAAATTAGTATTGGGTCAAGGTACACTTAACTTAATTTTTAAGCCTATAGTTCCCCCATTATTTAAAACAAATATTATTTTTACTCCTTTTGTTGTGCAGCTTAACATACCACGGTAAAGGGAGACTTTTCTCAGACGCTAAAGCTATTTACCGTTACCCCAGGGGGCACCACTTATATACGAAATGGAACGTACTTGTCGTAAATGACGGTTGGATTACATACATCAAAACCAAGAGGGAACGCAAGCACAAGGATTTTGCAAAAAAACCTCAAAAAAGGAATTATGAATATAATTACATTATATGGTAAACTCAGCACAAGTATGACGGAATAAACTAAATATTTTTAAAATTTCAATTCCTCAGTTTCGCAAAATTATCTGTTGCAAAAACATCCCTGATGAGTATTGAGTAAATTGAGAGTTTTTTTTGCTGGATTCTGAATTATAAAAACAATTTCATTGTTATTAAATTGTTAATTTTAAGAAATTAAAGCAACTTGTAGCTTTCCGGATTCAATTATTTTTATCATTTTCAGGATTTAATAAGAATAAACAAGCAAATGAAATGACATGACAATGTCGTTGTTGTTCTTTGAAAATTGTAAGTTGAAAAACTAGTTACTATTTTTGCTACAGTTTGTAGTTTTATTGTTTTTTGCAGATAATTACGGATTGAGGTGAAATTTAATAATCCCGTTTGTATTCTTTCTTTTAAACGACAGCTAGCTCCGGTTTCAAAACAATTAGCTTACATGTAATGTGTTTAACTGTTTGACTCCTTGAAAATATTTATATTAGACAAAGAGTTTTTATATGGTATACGCTATTAAAAATATTACTTGAAAAGAAAAAAAGTATAGTATGTCATTTGTTTGACCGTAACTCATTTTTTAAAACATGTTTTTGTAGCAATAATATTTTTGGTAATTAAAGTTTAGTCATTAAAATCTTTAGCAGATTTTGAGCATTTAATTTGCAAATAATATTTGTAAAACCATTTAACCCCACAAAAATGAAATTTCGTAAATTGTAAATTTAGTAACAAGAGTTGTACAATACAATTGGCCATGAACATTAGTACTAAGAATAAACAAAGAAATAAAGTTTTTTGAATTGTAAGTTTAAAAAACTAGTTTCTACTTTTTAATAATTTTTCTCGTCATGCTCGTATTTAACTAGTATGTTTACATAAATAATATTAGATTTTAATTATTTTAAAGCAACAAAACTTTGATTGGAAAAACCGAAATTGTTATCAAAATAAACTGTGACTGTATACCTATTTTGATAAACTACAACTACCACTGTTTATAGGCAGTTGTCTAGTACAACTTTTGTAACTCAATTTACAATTTACCAAATTTCAGTTTCGTTGGGGTAAACGATTTAGAAATATTTTGTAAAAATTAAATGCTCAACNTTGTCTAGTACAACTTTTGTAACTCAATTTACAATTTACCAAATTTCAGTTTCGTTGGGGTAAACGATTTAGAAATATTTTGTAAAAATTAAATGCTCAACAATTATTAAAAGTTTTAGTGACATAAAAAACTTTGTTTACCAAAACTTTTATTGTTACAATAACAAATTATTTTTCATATTAAATTACAGTTAAGCAACTCATAAATATAATATCCCTATATACTGTCAGAGTAAATTTTTATAGTAAATATTATATAACCATACCTATTGATGTAAATGTCTGATCCAAATTCTATTTACGATTTTCGTGAGGTCAAAGAGTTAAAAAATATTACTCGTAAACTAATTATCCAAAAACTGAGCTAGCTCTCCCTCAAATAAATGAAGACAGGGGGTTTATTAAATTTTTCCTCAATTCGTAACTACCTACTAATAGAATAACAACCAACAAACTATCATTACCTTATCGAGATTTTATTTTATTTGAACTTAACTTCCGGCATTCATTGCCTCGTCATGCTTTTCCAACTTTAAAGCATTAGTATACAGGACTCATTTAAAAAATACATTTCTCTATATCTCTGAATCAGCTTTACAAGCGTAATTATCGAAAAACCAATTTTTCTAGGCACACGTAATTTAGATCCGTTCCACATATCCATTTCCAAGTGAACAACAAATTTAACATGTTTTTCCAGACTAATTTCACAAGAAACCGCATCCCTCCATTTCCATGGATAACACCATTAATTACATTTTCTATGCAAATTTACCAACAATTTTACGGTCGCGTTCCATGTGGATATTTAAAAACTGATTTTTCATCAAAAGCGACTCTTCAGGCAACACAACTGAAATGGTCTTCCCCATCAAACATCTTTTACCTTTTGCTGTGCACCACCACAAGTATATTAGGCTGTTTTATGCTTCTTCATAATCTTCTTGTCGCTGGAACGAACGTTATTAGTGGTTTAAAAATCGTGCAAATTGGGATAGCAATTTATATGCTCACCTGGTGTACCTTACTGTGCCTTTTTGTACGCATTGAAGTGCTATTTGGTGGAACGTCATTCACGTCAAATTTTACTCGTTTGCTTCGGTCTAATACTGACGTAACCAAATCCATGCATATACTGCATGATTATCCTGGTCTTCTGCTGTTGTACACTGTGTTTTGCACTACTTCTTTGTGTCTACCATTTGTTATGATGTTTCGATATGTAAAAATTGACATTTGGTTTGTAATCTTTGAATTTTATGGTCTTCAGCCGAGTAGCTCATGGTTATCCTGGTTTTCTTCATTCATCCTCTTTTTAGTTGTTTTCGTAATTGGGGCCCGCGATCTTTTACAGCTAGCAATTTTAGGATTTGGTCTTATGTTATCGATTAAGGGCCATCTTTTAACCTTCGTTGCCTACAAACCCAGAAACAAGTACGACATATCCATCCTTTACGAATACACAATTTTGCGAATAAAGTGGAACATAATAGGAAAAATATACGGTTCAATAAGCCTTTATTTCGTGATTTGCGTTCAAGTTGTCCTTACAGTATTTTTTTGGCTTGCATTCAACTGCAGTAAGGTGGTGACGATATTTATTGCGGTGTTGTTTGGAATGGCATTTGTGAGTGGATTAATATTTTCTTTACTTATGTTGTGCATACATTCCTTTGTGGGAATCGTAAGTAAAAACATTGTGTTTACACAGAGACAGCCATTTAGATTTGCAAATAAAGGACACGAGGGATATCTCAAAAGGTTATGGCTGGCTCAGCAAGTACTCTCAGTTAATTGTGGTGATCAGTTTACCTTCAGCAAGGAGGCTCTAATAAATTTCATGAATGCTTTGATCACAAACATTACCAATGCAGTGTTGTTAATAGGTATTTAGAATATAACTAGTTTAGTTTTATTTGTTTGTAAGGAATTATCAACATTAATTAGGTATACAAATTTGTGAATAATTAACTGTATAATGCTAATTACATACCTATGCTTAGTAGTTACAAAATTAAGGAATCCTATACTTGTTTAAAAAGGTCAAATTTTGAATAATATATTAGTCTGAATAAAGGTGGAGCATGTTTCGTACAAATATTTTATTGTATTAAAAGATAGTTATTATTGATAAAGTAATAAAGGGAATTTGTTAAAAAAATTCTGTAAGTTTTGTAGACACTTTTATAAGGTATCACACTGATATCTAATAAAGCCTTTGTCTAAATATACAATTATTTCGTAATTACTTTCAGGGTTAAAAAGGAACCAAAAAACCAATAAACAATAAAAATGTTTTTAAATCGTAAATTGAAAACACTAGTTTCTACTTTTTGTTTTTTTGTTGTCCTTGTAATTTTTTATCACAGTAAAATATCAGTCAGCTCTTTAGTGTTTTTATTTCATTCAGTTGTTTACTTAATCAAATTAAATTAGAGTTTAATTCTATTTGGAAATAACATCAAAACTATGATTGGAAGGATTTAAAAAAAACCATTTTTGCTGAAAAATAAAAATGGTTATAATATACACTTTTGATATGATACTAATATTGTTTGTGACCAATCGTATAGTACAGCTTTGATAACTTAATTTACAATATTTCAAATTTTATTTTTGCTGGAATAAATTTTTTAAGAAATATTGTGTACAAATTAAATGCTCAAAAACTTAAAAGTTTTAGCATGAATGAGCTTGGTTGAGTAAAAATGTTTTTGTTACAATAACAAGTTATTTTTTAAATAAAATCAAAGTCAATCAACTAATGTAGGTATATACTATACCTATATACTTGTATACGCAACTTTTTATAGCGAATATTGCATTTTACTTTTTAATATAAATTCTTGTTATAAATATGATATAAAAGGTTTTAGTGAGGTAAAACAGTATAAAAAATATGAAATTTAAACGTATTGTTCAAAAACAGAGGTAGCTATCGTATATATGGAAGAATAGAGGGGTTCATTAAATTTCTCCTCAATTTGTAATTACTTACCAAAACAACAACAACAACAAAACTATGTTTACCTTATCGAGATCTTGGTTTTTTAAATTTATTTCCTCGATTTATTGCGTAGGTATGTTGTTCCAGAATTAACAAATTAGGATACAAAAGTAAGTTTGAATAAATAATTTTCTCTTTTTTGAATCAGTTTCACAAGTACACTTGTTGCAAAACTATCACTGTTCAGGCACAAGCCCAAGCACAAATATCTAGATTCCTGGGTTACAACTGTCTTTTTAATCATTTCAGGATTACATAAGAATAAACAAGCAAATAACATGTTATGATCCAAATGAAGTACGCCTTGCCTAAAAATTGAAGGTTGTCAATACTAGTTACTAAATTTTAATCATTTTCTCTTTTTCTTCGCCATTTACTGTCACGTACGGACTAAATAAACATTTAATAAAACACGAAAAATGATTAAAAAAAGGTTTTAATCCAAAATACAAATTGAAAAAAGGTTTTTCACGGGGTTGAATCATTATTGGAATATTGCCATTAAATAAAATACTCAATAGCATGTTTACAGTTCTAAGTTTTAGTACCATAAATTTTTCAAATCAGTTCCACAAGTAAGAATTGTTGGAAAACTAAAACTTTTCAGGCACAAGCCGTTTACATTCGTCCGATACTCTTTCAAACGTTCAAAGACACTTAAAATGCATTTCCAAACAAACTTTACACCAAACCGCATCCCACCACGTCCTTGGCTCACACCATTGATCACATTTTCTATGCAAATATATCAACAATTTTATGGTCGCGTTCCATGTGGCTATTTAAAAACTAAATGTTCCACTCTACAAGCAACTCAGTTAGAATGGTCTTCCCTATCAAATATATTTTACCTGCTGCTTTGCATTACAACAAGCATTTTTACCAGTTCTATGCTACTTCACAAGCTTCTAGTGGCGGGATCGTATGCTCATAATGGTCTAGAGATCGTGCGAATTGGAATAGCAATTTATATTCTTACTTGGTGTATTCTCCTGTGCATTTTTGTACGCATTGATGTGCTAATTGGTGGAAAATCATTCACGTTAAGTGTAACGCGGCTCCTTAAGTCCAATACCGATATAAACAAATCCATACATAGACTGCAAGACTTTCCAAGACTTCTGCTGTTGTACACGGTATGCGGAACGTCAGTTTTGTGGCTGCCATTTATAATTATACTTCGATACCTAAAAGTTGATCTGTTTCGTGATCTTTGAATTTTATGGTCTTCGGCCGAATAGCTCGTGGCTATCCTGGTTTTCATCATTCATCCTCTTTTCAATGATTTTCATGACTGCATTACGTGATCTTTTACATTTAGCAATTTTAGGATTTGGCCTTATGTTATCGATGAAAGGGCATCTTTTAAGCTTGGATACTTATAAGCCCTGTAACAAGTACGACACTTCCATCCTTTATGAATACACAATTTTGCGAATGAAATGGAACAGAATAGGGAAAATATACGGTTCAATCAGCCTTTATTTCGTGATTTGCGCTCAGGTTGTCCTTACCGCATTTTTTTGGATTGCTGTCAACTGCGGTAAGGTGGTGACGCTATTTATTAAGGTGTTATTTGGAATGGCTTTTGTAAGTGGATTAATATTTTCTTTGCTGATCTTGAATGCACATGCGTATGTGAGAGATGCCAGTAAAAACATGGTGTTTAGTCAGAGACAATCATTTAGATTTGCAAACAAGTGACACGAGGGATATCTTAAAAGGTTATGGCTACCTCAGCAAGTACTTTCAATTAATTGTGGTGGTCAGTTTACCTTCAGCAAGGAGGCTTTAATAAATTTCATGAATGCTCTGTTCACAAACATTACTAATTCAGTGTTGCTAATACGTATTTAGAACTACAGTTACTTAAGATCATTATTTATAACATATTGAGTAAATGAACATAAAGAGTGTAGTATATATATATATATTTTTTGTGTTGTTATTGCAAATTTTGTATCGTATTAATAGATTTTTCACTTAAAAATGGCTTTTTGCACATAATTTGTTACTCATAACCACACAATTTTTTATTTTATTTCAATTAATGCGTTGTGCGTACCATAGGTTGTTAGTTAGTTAGTTAGCTTTATTAAGGTGTTTACAGGCTTTTATCCATTGCTAAATCTGTTGTTGAACAATATATTGCCTAACTCTTTAATTGTTAAATTATTTAATATATTATTATTTTGTAGGTTTAATAAACACTTATATTTGATTTCAAAATATTTTCTGTTAAACTCTTTCGTATTACGACAATAGTAGTTAGTGTGGGCATATTATACGACGAAGGGTGCCATAATTTGAAATTTTATATGTTACTGTACACTTATATTTCATTAATTTATCTATGAAACGAAGCAGAAACAGCTTACTTTTCCGTATTTGTGCAGCGTAAAATCAGTATTTACTGTACAACCTACATATCAATATGTACATATTATTGATATTATGACGAAATGATGCTTATATAAATAAAATAAATTGTTTCGAAACTATATTGGCTGCGCAAGTATTTCAACCTAATTTGTTGCAATATCAATGTGCACTTTTACTCATACGTGTTATTATTATGCAATTTTCGTCATCAAAAACATACTACTTTAACAGTTTAGTCATTTTTACTCATTCAACTTTAGAATTAAAAATATTATAAAATATTTCTTTCATTTTTGTTAATATGATGCACAGCTGCCTAGCAACAGAAACTGTACTGTATAGTCATTTGCCGCGTTAATACAGTTCAACGGTGTCAACTGGTCCACAACATTTAGAGATCCGAAGCGTATTTTCACCGGAGTGCAGCTTTTGTAAAAAAATTTCATCAATAAATTTTCATGAATACATGAATGCTTTGAGAAGCTCATGTACGCATTCAAATGCTTCAATGTATTTTCTAAATGCACAAATATCTGACCCATGAGACCTACAATCAGTAGGAAAACAGGTACACTGTCAAATACAAAGACGGCTAGTATTGTAACCGAAATTGTGTTTTTCGATGATGCTGGCATGCCAATTAGGGTAGTCAAACATATTGACTGTGCAAGTATTGCTCCAACAACCAACTCACTCAGCAATGCCTGCTGAAATATATTCAAAAGGTTGTTCAGTACTTGTCAGGGTACGATACTGATGTATCTTCTGGTGCCTGGTCAGTTTTCCCCCAATTGAGTTTTCTTGATACCAAAGGTATTTCAATGATTCAGCATCTAGGTTCATGAGCATGAAAAGTTTAACTACCGGAAGAATTCAGCAGTTTATTGATTTTAACACGTTTGTCTGTCTGTTAGTTTGCCTGTGGACACGATAACTCCGATTCAAAAATCAGCGATTCAGTTCAAATTTTCTACACTGATACCATGAACAAAGATAAGATAACCTTTGCTCCTGATTTTAAGACTGATTGGTCAACATTTTCATGAATGGTGAGGGTCACAAGGTCACAAGCTTTTCATATAGGATCAAAAACAAAACTCATCAGAATGAGCTCAGAATTACTAAAACACGTAATTAAGTTCATCACGACAATGAAAAATTCTGATTCTAATTGTTTCTCTGAATGCTATGATATCATCATTTGAAACGCAATTTCTTCCGGTAGTCTGCTTTTGCGGGTTTACACCCTACTTGATATTAATTCTACTTACACTTTTATGTATTCTGTCAGAGAAATGGTACACATGATCATAGTTGCAGAGATCGCCATAGTGGCAACATTGCTTCCAAAGTTCCAATTCCAGTGGTTTATTAAAAAGACTAAAATCTTTGGAAATATTCCAAGTATAGACACCAGAAATTTATAGTTGGTACGTTCCACAGACCAGCCTTCTGGCAGCAGCCAATATCCGAAAATTGAAGGGCTACATGGATGTTTCCAGAAAAATCCGTAAAGGAAAAAAATTGGCAAGGCTATATCGGTAAAAAAACATGTATGCTTGGAAAATATTACAAGACACAATAATCGAATGTTCACGATTTGACATGGTGACCATGCCTTTCTGCGGATTCAACTTAAGGAAGTTGGGAACTCCATTAATGAAAATGCAGAGAGTTGACAAGTGTTTTCTGGAAATGCATGCGCCAGTAATGCTGCAATGAGTTGTAGTCCGAATAGGTATTTTTGAAGCAATGTTGTGTTACCATCTTTGCCAGGTCCCTAGAAAACAAAGTAAAGTCCCTGAAGAATCAATACGACAATGAATGCAAAATGCAAGTTGCAATCCCTTTTAAGTTTTTGGTGCACATTTCCATGAAGATATAGTTGCTTTTTGTTTCCATTCCAGTAGAAAACAACGCCGTTTAGTGGGCCAGAAATCTGGCATAGTTGCTTGTAGAGTTTCAAATTATTTTGCATAATTTTACTCGGGAAAATGTTCAAGTGACCGCTCTGACACAACTTGGTGCAAGGGTTGTTTTTAATGAGTTTGCTTTTGGAAGGGAAATCAAACATATTGCATTCGAGAATGTAACACAATTCAAAATTTATATGATGCATCCAGTTTTTTTGGAATCCACCAAATTGATGTAAAACGAAATTTGTCATATTTTTTACTAAATATGAGAACATAAGCAACTTATTCAAATAACAATATCGAGATATTTCATCAACATTTTATGTAGTTTTGAATACCATTTTTAAGTTGTGTCATTTCAAGTTTTGACAAAGTTTACGAACACTTAGACTGATTAAAGTGTGGTTTTGTGTAATCTAAATATGCAAAGTCTCCTATTTAATATTGAAACTGTAATAGTTAAAAATGAAGCTATTTGTGGTAGACGAATCCTTCAATGATTTTAAAAAATGGTGATGGCATTATTTACTCAAAGTTAACAATTATGAAGATACTAGAAGAAGGCCAGTGGTACCTGCGCCAAGCGCAGGTAGGCGCTGTATAGATGGTAATTAATACCCTAAATATATAATTTAATGTTTGTAATTTTAATGCGTTTCGGCCTAGCCTTGGCCTCATCAG
>JAANSP010004520.1:0-10115 GCA_036850745.1 Homidia socia
ATAATTTAAAGCGCAAAGTTATTTTGAGAGAAAATTTCTTTTTTATAAATGCAATGTAGCATAGTAGCATGTGTATCTGCATAATTTTCAAACATGGATGGAGCCACATTGCCACATATCCCCTTCTTGCTATAAAAAAGTTGATAAAATTACATTTGCTTTTACAAATTTATTGATGCAAGTTTCTCATCGTCACAGCTCTACTTGTAAAAAAATTACTGTGCTGTTTTTGGAAGGTTCCGGTTGGATAAGCATGAAGTGTTGAGAAAATTGGTAGGTTTCATCAGTGATTATTATTAAAATTCGACTGGTACTTTTTACTTCAATTGCTACCTTGGCAAATAAAGTATGGCAGATGGCACATACTCATGATGATGCTGTTACTAGTACTGTAATAGTAATAATAATAATATCGACAGTATTATTTAATTTAAAAACTTACTCTTAAAAATTACTGCAAATTGAGGCTCATGTACTTATATATGTACGTCAGCCAGCACATATGTGGCGCTCGTCCTTTCTCTTATGCTACTGGTAATGACCAGCCTTTTTTACAAATGGAAGTTGTCCAAAAAATGCGCCATATTTGTACAAACGTTATTTATAATTTGTCGGCTGTGTTGCTGCATCATTTGCCCAAATATAAGTTTTCCCTGCTGCAAGTAAACTCTTTTGAAAAACCAGCTGTGTGTTTATAATTCCGGTAATACGGAATTGATGATTATTATGGATATTTCCCATAAGTGGGCATGATGAATCAAATTGTTATTGGTAGCGATTGAGAAGATTGTTGTAATAAAAACGAATTATACAAAATGAAATTTAAATTTTCACATGTCAAAATATGCATATCATTCTTGATTAAACAGTTAATAGTAATTTTTATACACTTCCTGCACATAAATATACACATCTATATTGTACAATGCCGTATGGTATTTGATTATTGGCAATTGTCAAAAGTTATTATTTTTTCTTGTGCCAACTCTTACTCTCATCTTGCAAATTATTTCAACTAATTCTGTATTCCATGTACAACATATTGCTATAGACACATCTGCTGCGAAAAAAATTGCCGTGTTTTTTGTCTTATTTTAAATAAGGAGTTTACAAAGTTGTCGTTACCGGTATACGGTAGTTTGTGTGGTGTCATCCAACTTCATGTGTGTAAGTTGGGAGGAGGATGTGGTGTGATACGAAATAATTTGCTAAAAAAAGTGATCTCATCGTGTCATTTTTCAATTACCGGAGGATTTTGAGTGTAACAAAAATATTGTAATAATTCAGATTGAGACGAGAATAAAGAAAATGGTTGCTATAATGACTATAACTTATGATGATGACATGCATCTGTGCAAAAGTAAATTTGCAGATGTTTTAGAGTTTAAAATGCTTTAAAAAATTCGAAAAGTAAAATAATAACCAAATAAATAAATACCAAAAGCATGAAAGTTTTCAGAGCTGAGTTTCTGTTCGGGAATACAGACAGCTATAATTACTTATGTAGAAAAGTGAGGTGCTTTTAAAATTTGCTGAAATTTAAACCAATTTCGGAATGGCAAAACAGCAGCAGTAGCCGATGTAGTGGTATTGCTTGATTTTATTTATTTTTTGTTTTAAAGAAAGTTGCAATGTTGAGAACCACATATTGGAATGTCGCTTAAAATGTTCACATGCGGAAAATTACAATGTGGGATTTCCCGTTGGATCACGAAGATTGGATTTTTATAAAAAAATAGAGTTAATTTTTTTTCTAAAAAATTCTAAGCGCGGAAAGACAAGTTGTAATATTTAAAAATAATAAGTCTGACTTGCAAAATAGTAGGTGTGTACATTATTGATAATATTCATCGTCGCTACTACTACCACCATGTACATATTTACTTTGTGTAAGTGACTTGTGCATATTTTTTGTGCTTACAACAAGTTTAATAAGTTGTACTACTGCATGATGATTTGATGATTATGAATATGGCTTGAAAACTAAAATGCTGCTACTGTACTTGCTCTTTCTGTATTCTGCGAACAAAATAAGGATGCTCTGGTTACAGCGTATTATTAATCGACAATTTTTTTATAACAATGANTTGATGATTATGAAAATGGCTTGAAAACTAAAATGTTGCTACTGTACTTGCTCTTGCTGTATTCTGCGAACAAAATAAGGATGCTCTGGTTACAGCGTATTATTAATCGACAATTTTTTTATAACAATGAACGAGTGAGCAAGTCGAACAAAACACTGAGCCTAACCACTCAAACTATTTTGAATTGTTCCAACTTCCTGCCTTTCTGCCTTGTGAAAAATAAATACATGTAAATATTCTGCGTTCATTTGAAAAGCAGCAGTGGTAAATCATGTACTTTTTGTCGGCTCTCTGTCATGCCATTTCACATTTTTTGTGGTAGTATTATAATTTAAGTTTTTAGTAGTGGTAAATGTTTGTCGTGTTTGATGATTGAAACGGTGTGCGCTTGTGCTGCTTTTTAGCTCTAAATAATTAATCCGAAGCGTGACAACAAGCAAAAATCTGTCCTTCCTGCTGCTGCTGCTGATGTTGCTGTCGGCAGTGAGCAGCAAAAAAAAATCCGCAGATTATTTTTATACCTGCTGTAGTACTAATGTAAGCGAGTGGGCTTCTTTTTGTTCGTGCTGTACATGCATGCTGATAGGAACATGTATTAAATACTAAAACTTGTAACAAGAATACCTATGCAATCAATGGAAACGGATAAATTTGCAATACATACACACACCCTTCAACACCTCAGGGTACAACTTGCTACTGCCAAGATTACTATTAAGTACACATGGTTTCAATATTCATTATAATAATCATATAGTAAAAAATAGAAAAAATCATAATAATAATCTATTGTTAAGCAAAAATGTTACGGTTGGAAGTTTTCTGCTAAAGCATTGGACTAGACATGTGCACAACACTGGTAGAGTTCAAGAATGATGACATGAGTAAACAAGATTTCAATGCTGTAAAAATTATTATTAAATTTCCACTTGTTGTCTCGTTTCCAGTTACTTGCGTTTAGGTGTAGCTACCTGCATTGCGGAATAACATGTCAACAGAAGAGACTGAACACTATTTTCACCTGACAAAGGTTTTCAATAAAAATGTCATCAAAATAATAATAATAATAATGGGGACGGTCTCAGGTCAAGAGGGTTTCAACACTTTTTTGTTCATCTGATGACTACTCCTACTCACTTGACTGTTCTCTTGTCATTTTTATTTTTACTGCCCATTTGTATTGACACTGATTTGGTGTGAGTAGTGAAGATGAGAATTTTTTTAAAGGTATGTAATAATAAATGGATGGGACGATCTACTGTGTCCACACTCTGGGCAATTTACTTTTTTCTCTCGTTGACCATGATCGTCGTGTGATATATGCTGTTATATCTTGTGAAATAAATTTTAAACAAACTAAGGGCAAACTTGCACATTCTTCATTCATCACGCTGTATTACGAATATTTATTTTCATTTAATAAAATCCATTATGAATCCACGTTCATTTTGAACATTATGGAGTGAAGCCATCCTGCAAAAGAAAGATATGATCACCACAACGCGACGACGATTATTATTACTACAACAATCAATAAGATAGAGAGAGAGGCTGTCTGTCATTGAAGTAAAAGAACCACTTGAATCGTTCAGCATCAGCATCGCCATCACCACCATCGCATAACCACTTGCCTTCTAGCGTTGTTGACTTTTTAGCCTCTTCTCATCGTTGCGTTACGTTGTCGTCGTGATCGTCGAGTTGAGTTTGAAAAAAATAAAAATGAATAGAAGGAAATGCAGCACACTGAGCACACAGGCTGAGGAAATATTTCATCTCAGCATATTATATGCTCTTTTCAAACCCGCTGTTTGAGACCGACTGTTGCTGCTGCTGCTGCACTAAGGAAATTACATTTCTTTCCTTTGAGTGTTCCTTCAGTTCAAGTACAAGTGATTTGGTGGTGAAGAACAAGTTGAGGAAATTCATTTTACTTCTTGTGACTTTTTGACATGATGAGCAGTTGCGTAGTGTATGGCGTAGGTACGTATGCATTTGTGGATATTTACCCATGCTTGTTGGAAGAGTGTATGGATGAAATATTGATGCACGTAGTTTACTTGGTAATTCCTCCTTTTTCTCTCTTATCATCACCACTACCACTGTCAACAATGTTGGCTGACCGCATCCTTTTGTCAACACATTTGTCCCTGATTGTTTCCTCAGTACTGTGTACTCCTCTCTGCTTACTTGTTCACTCTGAAAGGTGGTGTTGTGAATGAACTTTTTTTCAGAGATGAAAAAGGGATCCAGCATCAAGAGCATTATTTATTTTTATGTAGTGCATTTTCTATTATTGTTGTTATTATTTCGACTGAATAGGAATAATATGTTATCCGTCTGTCACTATACCACTCCAGCTTTTTTCCCGTTTGCTAGTATGTACCACAACTTTAAAGACAAGAAGAGCATCAAAAAAGTCAAGTTGATAGTAAAAATAATAATAATAATACACCACTACCTGCACTTGTGCATGCACTGAAGATGAATGGGGAACTTGTGGAGAGGTGATTTTTTATAGAGGTATTGAGGGG
Source organism: Homidia socia (assembly GCA_036850745.1). Taxonomy (NCBI): domain Eukaryota; kingdom Metazoa; phylum Arthropoda; class Collembola; order Entomobryomorpha; family Entomobryidae; genus Homidia; species Homidia socia. The sequence continues at coordinate 4,619 of JAANSP010004520.1, forward strand.
CAAAAAAGGATATTTGGAAAGATAAGCGTGTTTTGTTTATGTTTTGTGACAAGAAATAAATGTCATCAGTCTGAATCTCTTTCAAAATATTGTCCTCCTCTTCAAGTGCTCCTTCTTNTGGAGAGGTGATTTTTTATAGAGGTATTGAGGGGCAAAAAAGGATATTTGGAAAGATAAGCGTGTTTTGTTTATGTTTTGTGACAAGAAATAAATGTCATCAGTCTGAATCTCTTTCAAAATATTGTCCTCCTCTTCAAGTGCTCCTTCTTCTTGCTTCATGCTTTTATTTAGGTAGGAATATGTATGTATGATTGGCAATGATGGGGTGGAAAGGTGGAATTTATCAACTTTTGTCCACATTGGAACTTGGAACAAATGAAAAAGTGCATTTTTGGTATTTATACGAGACTTGAGTGGTCGGTGGTCGGTCGCACCTGACATGTTTTGAGGTTGACTTGGAGTTTTCACTTGATTCTTTGGCGATTCACGTGATAATAATTTTATGCACCAGTTTCAACGCATATTTTTTAATTTTTTGGGAGTCTGTTTGGCAATTCGTGCTATATTTTGTCCATATATCTATTATAACGATTAAGCCTCAAAACTCCTAATCATCACACTAAACGATGAGACAAGGAATTATGATGATGTGATGAACGTAAAGCACATTGGCCGTTGCATTTGTTTAAAAATGCCATTTACCACGCTGATATGAAATGTTTCCAGGTTTAGTTGCCCAGCATCGTGTATCCATGCATATTATGCAATGTCCGTATCTATGCATTCACGTTTTTTTCTTTGTTTTTTTGTTGGTTGGTTAGTATAACTGACAGATGGATTTAATTCGATGGAAACTCTGAACCTATTAATCACACGCTGATATGAAATGTTTCCAGGTTTAGTTGCCCAGCATCGTGTATACATGCATATTATGCAATGTCCGTATCTATGCATTCACGTTTTTTCTTTGTTTTTTTGTTGGTTGGTTAGTATAACTGACAGATGGATTTAATTCGATGGAAACTCTGAACCTATTAATCCAGTGACGCGGGATTGTGTGTTGCATGTGATGATGATGATGATCCTACAAAACATTTATATCTCCTCTCTCGCTCTCTCTCTCTCTCTCTGTGCCGTTCTCTCTAGCTGCATTTGATGCTTTATTTTTTTACATTTTTTGAAGACATACTATATAATCAAGCAGACGTGGCTCCTTTGTAAAAATGAAAATGTAAAGAAAGCAGCATTAGATATTATACAGCACAGCAATAGCAGCAGCGTCGTCGGTCGACGGCGAGGCAGGAGAAAAGAAGAGAGAAAAAAATTAATGAAATGAAAAATGTTGGGTCATCCTGCATCCATTGTACCTGGACCAACGAAATAATAATGATTGGTTCCGCTACAGTAATAAAAGAATGACGATGATGATATTGTTATAATAATAAAATGTTGTTATGGGACTTGTACGCGTACATAATAATATTTTATACAACATGAGAGTAGGTATGTATGTATACGATTATAAAGGTAAATTTAGTAATGTAGCAGCATCATCATACCAGGTATATTGTTTATTTGGACAGGGAATGCATACATAGTGTACACACGATGATGATGATGATAAAAAGTCAGAAAGTCACCGAGAGAGAAGAAAATGAATAGAACGGATACGTTATGAAATTGTAGCTTTATTTTTAGCTTTGGGAACATGGCATGTATTTTTTTTGCGTGTAAGTAATGGAGACGTAAATTCTACAAAAAAATGTTTTTGTTGAGCAGAGGAATGTGAATAAAATGTGGACTTTTAGGGGATAAAAATACATTGGTACAGCTTAGTAATACTCTTTTTTGTGCGCTGTTCTTTTGCAGTTTTTGATGATGATGTCGACTATGAGAGTCAACCAAATACTTCTGCAGCAGCTTCTTCTTCTTTCAATGGACTGCTGGCTAGAGCAGCATCCCCGACTACTGCTGCTGATGCTGATGATGATGATAAAGATGATGATAGAAAGGCAACGGATCCGATCCCATCATCCTCCTCTTCCAGCAGCAGTTCCATTCTAGAAGAAAGCCAGGATGACGAGGCAATGTCTAATCAGGACCAGGAGCTTTCCTTTTCTGCAATGCTCGGTAAGTAGAAAGAGATGGAACATTTTTTCCTTCATTTTTTGCCTTTGATGTTTCATATAAATATTTCAAACAATTATGATCCAAGTTGAATTTTGGTGCATATATTGTTTTTTAAATGCATAAACGTTGCAATGAAATTGCCGCTGACAAAAGTATCATTTTTTTAAAGCCAGGATGACGAGGCAATGTCTAATCAGGACCAGGAGCTTTCCTTTTCTGCAATGCTCGGTAAGTAGAAAGAGATGGAACATTTTTTCCTTCATTTTTTTTGCCTTTCATGTTTCATATATTTCAAATAATTATGATCCAGTTGAATTTTGGTGCATATATTATTTTTTTATATGCATAAAAATTGCAATGAAATCGCCGCTGACAAAAGTATCATTTTTTCCAAAAAAACACGCAACTTAAAATGTATTTTTTGAACTTTCTGCAAGGAAGTGAATGTTGGAAGCGATTGGAAAGTATAGACAATGCAATACTGTGGACACCTGAAAAACACTAGTAGACGCTTTTCATTCTTTTTTCTAATGGTCACACTTGATTTGCTTAGGTTAGCAGCAGCAAGCAAATCATCATCCATCCATGTAAATACCAAGATGATGATGATGATGATCATCATCATCACCTCTTGTAATGGCGCTACTATTCATTCAAGTTATTCAATGAGAATAAAATTGAATCGATTTAATGGTTGAAAATGCATTGATCCGATCAGGCTGCTGATTATTGATCAGACAGAATATATTCATGTGGTACATTACATATACGCATACACAAATAAATTGATTGTGAATTTTACAATGGTTCACTGCCACTGCTGCTGTTGGTTTCTTCTAGAACAGCAATGTTTTAATCATCTACCACCACTGAGCACAAAGTAAAATTTGAGTTGTTCAAGAAGAGTGAAGACAAAATTGAAAAAATACGTGTCTGCTGCAAGAAAAACTGTTTGTGCATAACAACCTATTTAGGTATTTACCATACTATCTTGCTCCTCTCTCCTCCACTTGAATTGAACAATGAAAAGTTATTTATGATTGCTGTGAACTGTCTATTCGGTCGGCCGCTCTTGTTGGTCTTCTTCTCTTTGCTGAATGCAAATGTAAGAGAGGCATCAGTTGTGGCGATGAAGAAGAACAAAAAGTGATTTCTAGGTAGGCAGGCAGCAGCAAAAAGATTTTTACTTTTACCCGTGGAGATGCTGGCAAATGGCAAAGTTTTGTTGTTTGAAATTGTTTTAGTCGTTTTTAGCCTTTATAAAAGTTTGTATCTGCATATTATGAGCGCATAGGTAGAGCAGACATCATGTCTAACTTTTTGATGTCGAAGACACAGAAGGATTGATAGGTATTAAAAGTAATAATATGCATGCATAAAAAATTTTGACGTGGAGTTTATCGAGGCGAAGCAGCAAGGAAAAAAATTTTGTGGCATGGCATGGGATTATTGTTTCAAATCGATTATTCCAATACGCTTACTTATAAATAACCAACCGTGGCAGTTTTTGTGGCGTTTTTGTGTCTATTGCTCTGTTGAAGCGTACCAGCAGTCAACTGTATAATAGATAAAAAGTAATATTTTATTCTCTCTAAAGCAGCGTAACTTGAGGAGTGTACATACCTGTAGCTGGTGCTCAGACATGGCTTGATGATGATGCTATGGATATTATTATGCAGAAGCAGTGCAGTGCGAGCAAGCAGGGTATTTTATTTTATTTTATTTTTTGTATTTTTTAGGGTTGTTGTGAGTGTAGTCGAGTGTGTGACTGAGAGAGGGAAGAAGCGGAGGTTTCTTTAAGAAGGCCTTGCCTTGGCAATTTTCGAATAAGAAGAATGACTTTGCAGATTTTGAGCAAAAAACAGTCACAGAGAGTTTAGAGGAATGAGAGGAGAGATGATATTTGTATGGTGTGGTGGTGGTAGAGGTAGAATGAGACTGGCTGTGGTGATGATGCTGCTGGGTACTTGAATGCATGCCAGGTAGTGTAATGCATGTTTCAGCTTGAGACTTGATGCTGAGGAGAGGAGAAGATGGAATGAAACGCTTGTATTATTATTATTGTCATTATTAATATGAGCCCTATAGAACATTACATCCGTCACTTATTCACGTTGGCGCAGCATGGGTTTTTAAAGGAATATATGCCTACATAATAAAACGCACGTATACCTGGTGCAGTGCCGTAGCAGCAGTGAGCAACAATCGGATGCGTTCAGTCAGTCACTTGTTAAAGCATTCAATTTTAGGTTTTTTTAAGAAAAAAATCGTTTCGTTGACGGCAACGACATGGACGATTTGTGAGAAAAGTTGTGTGATACCTGTCTGCATGTACGCATATATCTAGTAGGATTTGTGCGACTTTTTGTTCTAGTCGGAAACAGTAGTAACGCAGGAAATAGAGGAAATTCATGGACATAAACAGCACAGAATTGTGGACGCAATATGATTTTCGATTAAAGTTCACTTAAATGCAAAAATGTAGACTAAAACAAACTGTCGCTTAGAAATTTCCAAAAGGTTGTTGCAGTTTTCGGATATAATAATGTTGAATGGAGTTTTCTTGATAGAACTGAGAGTGAGCCAATCTCCATGATTTTCGCACATCTTTTATTTTTAAATATAGCAAAACTGATGTTTGTTGAAGAAGCCTGATATTTTTGTAGTATGCTTAACATTTACTTTTAAAAAATAATTAGAATGGCCTTACTTCCTTTTATCAATAAAATGTATTGTAATCAGGGAGAAATTCAATACAACTTTTTACTTGTCAGCCCATGTAAATGATAGTCTTTAATTAGCCCTTTTAACAAACAGTGTACTGCACGATGTGGAAATAAAAATAGTAAACTTGAGTTTATTATTCTTGTCTCTGAGAATAAGCTGACCTTCTCTCTTTGTTGTCTTTTGACTCAACAAGTCAAGTCGTCGTGCTTACAATAGATCTGTGTGAAATTTCATGCATACACCTCTTTTGTACTTTTGTGCCTTGCATACCTTTCCTACCTGTCTGTAGACTAGTTTAGCTTAAATTCTTGACATTGCAAATTGCAATACTGCTCCTTATATGTTTACTTTTTAAAAATCCTTATCATCAACAACTCACTGTGTATTTTTTACTGCAAAAATGAAAAGATAATTAGGAGACGCATTAAAATTTTTGCAGAAAAGTAGCAAGATGAATTGGAGATATTTGTAAAAATCTGTGTGGCATTTTAAATTCACAAATCTTTTTTACTGTCACTTGTATGATATGGCAATGGAGCAGCATTGCAGGAGTGACGAGAGGGTTGAAACAGAGAGAAAAGTGAATAGTGTGAATAATGCTTTAAAAAAGCATAATCTAATGACGGTGCTGCTGCTGTTG
>JAANSP010004522.1:0-10112 GCA_036850745.1 Homidia socia
AATGAAATCATTAATTCTTATCCCATGACTATTTATGCGGTTTATGTAACACCTTCTTTAATTTGTATTAGTTTACATTTTTGTTTTACTACGAGATAACTAACACCACAATGTGATGACTACTAACACTTTAACAATAGGTGTACACCCATCAGGTTTTTGGGGTGTGGACGCATGAAAAAATCTTACGCGTCAACAGCCCTGCTAATGCATTATTGTTAATAGGCAACAGCCATGTTGACGCATAAAAAGTTTCTAATGCGTCTACATCGTTGTTGACATTTGTTTACTTTTTTGTCACCACACAAAACTGATGAAAACAAACCCAAAACTGCATTGTAGGTAAAATGCAATGGTTTATCTAACCGTGCATTCAAATAGAATTTTATCTGATTATCAGTGCAAGATAAGCGCTTATCGAAGATCAAAATTGATCAGAATGCGCTGAAAATTATTACATATACATATTTTAGGGTGCTGATTACGAATTTGAATTCATTTTTTTATCACAAAGTGCTTATCAGTAGAGAATAAGCGCTTATCGAAGATCAAAATTGATCAGAATGCGCTGAAAATTATTACATATACATATTTTAGGGTGCTGATTACGAATTTGAATTCATTTTTTTTATCACAAAGTGCTTATCAGTAAAGAATAAGCGCTTATCGAAGATCAAAGTTCATCCGACTGGGCTGAAAATTACTACATATACATATTCTAGGGTGCTGATTATGAATATGAATTCCGTTTCTATCATAAAGTGCTAACAAGTGCAAGATAAGCGCGTATCGAAGATCTAAACTAATTATGATGCGCTTTAATTTACTGCATAAACAATTTAGGACGCTGATTACGATTATGAAACCAGTTAAGCCATAAGGAGCTTTTCAGTGCACTTATCGGAGATCAAAAATCATTATAATATGCTGAAGCATGTGTATTTTAAGCTCACAAATCTCCTATACTTGAATTTTGACTTTATTTTAACCTAATTTAGTCTTTTTGGGGCAAAATGTCCAAAAAATTACCCAATGATGAAATCGAAATACCAATATTTGAGTTTGACGCAAAATGGCATGATTAAGCTCAAATTTAAAAAATCTAAATTTAAATTTCAAAAAAGTTGTGTCATATCAACGTCGTTGGCTGGTTTTTATGCCAATTTCTTTCTTTTTTCAGCCCGTAGGTTTATTTTTGCAGTGGTAGGTGGAGTATGCCGCGCCTGCCATTTGTGGGCTTAAGAATAAACCTGGTACAAGCGAGCTCATCAATGAACTAATGTTAATTAATGCTAATGTTAACTAGTGCTAATGTACTATAGGAACTATCTCTAACAACTTAAAAATAAAATTTAATGAATATCAACAAAGGCTTAACGCCTAATTGCTGGGCTGGCGCAGCACAGTTGCTTAAATAGCAGATTTTACTGATATTGTGATATAATAAATTATTAATATTATTTAAAAAAACTATCTATATATGACAACTGTACACTTAGTTATAATTGCAGCTAATAACATCGTTGAAAACGTTAGATTATTAACTAGTATTAGTATATGACGTACAAAACCGCATTCATTTTTAAGAGTAAGTAGATCGTAATGAGACCAGGAATGGCTTTATAGTCCATAATATTTAACGTGTTACACACAGAAAGTGATTTTCAAAAATCTTGCAAAAAAAACTTTGGAAAACTTGCATGGTTTGGATGATGTATGCCGCTTTCATTACGCTGTGCTACCAACTGTTTATGCCCCGATTTGTAATTCTGCAGGTCACCTTCCGGGATTTCGATAAACACCATCTTGACCAGCGTAAAAAATTGAACATTATGGTGATAAGCCTTTTCCAACATCGAGTTACCATTAAGATGGTCTTATTTGTGAGAACATCGAATTCTTTTCTTTTACCAATATTTTTATTTACGGATTTTCTTAAATTACAATTTTAATAAAATAAACAAGTTTTTAAACTTACCATTTCTCGTAGTCTAAGTATTGTTTATCAGTTTCGGTGTCACATCCATCTGGCAAAATACCCGTACGTCCTTGCAGCTCCGGATCATACGTGTCGTATGAATCTTCATACGAATCAGAATAGTAATAGTCCATTGCAACGTTGTAGTCCGACTTATCCTCATCGAAAGCTGTGTAAGTACCCGTTTGCGAATCTACTGGCTGGAGAAAAACAGAACTGGCCACAAAAATCACTCTAGCCAAAAACTTCAACTTTGCTCTTGAAAACCTAAAGTCCACCATTTCAAACATTATGCAAGGTAAAGAAACTTTCAATAGTAAGAACAAATTTATGTACGTGTTCTTTCTTGTGAAAATTCTTTTCGCATTGCAAAACCTTAATATTGAAAATGCCAACACAACGATATTACCTCAGTTACGAAACTAATTAGTCATTAAAATAATTAGGGGCGTATTTTATCAGGTAACTGCATGGTAATTACATTGATTTTAATGGCACCGTGACGGCATAAACTCAGAAATAAATTTTATTGAAGCAACATTTATTGCATCGACCTTGAAATTGATATTGATACAAACTGAACTGAAAAATCTTAATCTATACAGCGTGTGGTACTGTTCAAATAAAATAGTAAAATTTTATTTGAATTCAGCCGATTATTAGAATTTTGTTAAATGAAATATCATACGATGTGCACTTTTTACATTTTATGGTTTTCTTTGAAAAAACTATGAAGCATGCTGCTTAATTATACGTTGTATTTGACATTGTTATAGAAAAAATTTTGCCCATCTCTTCCATCCGCTGGCGGAGAACTTTGAGGTACACTTAAGATGCAAAATAAAAATTTATGTATACAAATGTTCACGAAAATTCAAACACAAGCTAGATGAAGAAACGTAGTTTTAATCGCAACTATTATTGTATTTTATTAAGTAAATGATATTACACGAAATCAAAATAGTATCTGTTTTGTCACAAATGGACTGAAAATGAACAAAGTATTTATGTCGTATTTTACAACTACAACAATATTTTATAATATATAACGTCGCCATGTGCGCTTTTAAGGGTGTTAGATTTATTTAGCATTAAAATTGAATAAGTAAGCAAAGAAAAGATGAATAGGCAGTGTTAGACAATCACGTAAAAGCAAATGCTATCGCTGTTTGATCCCAATGCCTCATGATTGGACTTAAGAGTATGTAGTAAGAAAGTGAAAATAAAAAAATAATACGCGAATGCATGTCGATATTGTTTGACGAAAAATTATGACGCTTAGTAAATAATGAGTAAATTTGAACAATGCTTTTTATGCTGTATAGTGTTCTCTATGTCACAATTGAAGTTTCTAAAATGTTTTTACCTGGAAAATAATAATGTTTATCGGAAAAAATAAGATAAACGTACCCACACTATGATCAAAATATTTATTGAAAGTAAAATGTTAATGTTTCTTTAAATCAAAGACAATTCGTGTTCGTGTCTTGATACCTGTATATTACTTTGTTATAAAATTTGTTTCTTGCTCTGTTGCAAGACAAAAATATAAATATTGATCACAGCACGACCTATGTACTTCTTCGAGTGGTTTGGACTTCTTGACAGCCCCACAAAAATTTCCACAATTATCTTTTTCGATACCTTCGAGTATGTCTGGTGCGTCTATTCCAGACACCCATGCATAATCTATGTTTCTTTTCTCTAGAACATACTCGATAACTGGCCGTTCGTATTTCTTTGGTCCAGCAAAATTCCAACTCAGGTTAACACGATTGAAACCTTTTGGCAACATATCCGCATAATCATCAAGCAGCTCTTGACATTCGTCGGAAGCATCGTCTTTATTGTACTGTAAAAAATAATCAATAGTCAGTTAGGTTGGCCACAGAAAAAATATTTGGTCAAAGTTGTGATCTCAAAGTTTTTTGGCGTCTGGAATACTTACTTTGTTATTGGCAAGCCACCAATAACGCATTGCTGCCCATCCTAAGTATGTGTAATTGTTGGAAGTCACTGGCGCTTTACGATCCTCAAATGGGTTAGCTTCTGTTGGCATTCCTTGCTCTAAATTTGAAAAACTAGTTAGTGGTTTCTAAAAATACAGGCAATGCACATGCAAGCATGGAGGTTATATTCTGATTTAAATCTTACCATTGAGCAGGAGCAACTTACAAATAATTACTAAACTGAACTTTAAGTTCATCAGGGAACTCTTTGACACTGAATATTATAGATGTTAGGTCGGATTAATCAGCTACCTCCGATGATACAATTCCTCTACATTGTATTATGCCCTATTTATATAGCAGTATTTAAAGAATAAATTTCTTAAACAAACAAAGTAACAAAAGCAATGGTGCATTGTGCGAAAGCAAATATTGTCGCTGAAACCAATGGTGTGGTAATTTGACTTTGTAATCAGGAAGCGCTAATCAGAAATAATACGTAATTGCATAAATAGAAGGTTTGACGCAAAACATGATGACGCACGGAACATAAAGAGCCAGAGTACAACAATTAAAGAGGTTATCAACTTGGTAAATATTTTCGCTACGTAACCCTACCATAATGTTGTTTATGTGAAATAAAAATGAACACGTTGAAAGAAGCTTTTGAAAATAAGTGTGTTTGAGAACACCAAATTCTTAGTACTGTTTAAATTGTTATACACGAGTTATTTAACAATTAAATTGCATGAATTAAACATAGAACAAAAGGAAACATTGGGCCAGTACGTAAGCAAATGCCAACGCTAAAACCAATACTACGACATTAGACTTTAGATATAAACAACACAAATGAACTAATGTACAATCGCATACCTATAGCGCTTGATAAAAAAAACTAATGATGCGAATAACATGAAGAGCAGAATTTAAGAACATTTTTTGCAATCCCTTCTATTTTTTACTGCAAGGTTTGGAGATTTTTTGACTTAGAAAATGCGACATAATTAAATAGGTTAAAAGGTTAAAAAGGAATAGGTAAAAGGGTTAAAAATAAGGAATACGTAAATATATGTAATAATTTCTTTGTATAAGAAGGCATTTTTTGCAGTTTATGCAACCTTAGCTTGAGGTATTATTTTGTGCATAGATCCTTTTTTTTCAGTTATATGCAGTTAGAATTCGCAACCTTAGTAGTGTGTTTGAACTAGCGTTCTAGGCATTTCCGGAATAAATGCCTTTGGTGCATTTTTTGAGTTTTTGTTAACGACATTTGTTCCTACTCCAATGAAAATGGTTGCAATTTTTAAAATTTTGCATCCATTACTGTACTTTCTAAAAAAAGTCCTTTCTTTAGGCAACAGTTGTAAATACCATAGTTAAACAGGCAGCCGGCTTGGCTCCTTTTCACTATAAAATCCTTTTGCAAAGGTGCATTTGTGCGGCAAATGTTTTAGGGCACGGATTTTTCGCTCAGGGTATTCTAATTGCAAAACATTCCTCTCAAATGTGCAGGTTGATGACATTTGTAGTTATACTATAGTAAATAGCGTACTTTGTTTAAACCAAAATGAATGCCTATTTAGATTACTGACATGAAAAGGCATAGAGCTAAAAAGATCTTGCCTTCTAGTTTTTGTGCCCTATCTAACAGACAATACTTGGATTTAAAACGCCAAATCTTTTATTTTCGCTGTCATGAAAATCATTAACAATGCACGGCCATAAATTGTATGGTGTTTGGAGAGTTGCTTTTGTTTCCTTTTTATTGCCTACGTTTTGTCATCCGTTTACTTATTTTTTTGAACTCTTATGAAGAAACAAAAATCATTTTTCCGATAAATATGACAATTATATCACGTACAAATCATGATGCTTTAACATTTACGGTGTCATAAATCGTTGAGTCATTAGTGGTGATCTTCAGTATAAAAGTCATTTCAATTAATATGCAAATTTTTTGAACTCTTATGAAGAAACAAAAATCATTTTTCCGATAAATATGACATTCATATCACGTACAAATCATGATGCTTTAACATTTACGGTGTCATAAATCGTTGAGTCATTAGTGGTGATCTTCAGTATAAAAGTCATTTCAATTAATATGCAATTACAGCACACTCACATACAAGTTTTGTCCTTGATTAAATAATAAATTTTGTATAAAATTAATAAAATAACAAATTGAAAAATTTACCTTGAGATAAAACAATACGAACTAAAGTTTGCGTAACACAAGCTTTATTATTTTGCTTTTAAGCAAACAAGCTCGTGTAAAACTTGAAAATAATTAACTACCGTAGCAACCAAGGGTGATTTGAATGTCTATATGGAAAGATTAGAGTAGTCTGGAGTGATCGAAATATTCTACAGTATTCTTCAGTGATAAGATAAGCATTGTCTATACCACTTGGGGAGGCAAGTCAGACTTTTTATTCGCTGCGCTCGCTACCAGTTTAAATGCGTTTTACATTGAACCAAACCCAGTCGTTTTGAACATTTTTGTTTCGTTTTGTCAATGAATTTTTTTAAACCTGTACAGATTTTGACCTTCAAATGCTTCAAAGCCTCATAGATTTAGCACTTTTCAGCTCGCTTCGCTCGCCATCGAATTGAGTGCCGCATTCTTCCTTGAAACTGTGTAAATATTTCTTCAGGTAATAACATTTTGTAGAAAAATCCCGATTTTCACGTTTGCGTTAAAGGGTCATATGCCTACTCTTATGCAAGTGGGCCCTAGCCAGGCATTAACGAAACTCATACCATTCGATAGAGTTTGGCGAGGAGACAAAAAGCTATGCTGGACGCATCACTCGGTTTTGTTGCCTAAACGAAATATCGGCCATTGAAGTTTACGTGTATTTTAAATGGGAATTTCAACCCTGTAAAATTAATACATACCAGGTCCACAAATTCTGAAATGAAAAACATTCAAAATAATAGGGTTAATATGTACTTCAGAAATGATGTTGGGTGTAAACTCTAAATGTCATTTTTAAAGAGACAACATCATTCTGAGCTATCACACCTGGCAATGTAGCCTAAACTATTTGTGGTGTGAAAAACGGCACAAACATTGCGAATCCATACTGACTCCCACCATAATTTTTAAGTACTCACGATACACTATCATTTGGAATGCTTTTCATTTCAGAATTTGGGGACCCGGTAAGTATTAATTTGACAAAGTCAAAATTCCTATTTAAAATACACGTAAACTTCAAGGGCCTATATTTCGTTTAGGCAACAAAATCGAGTGCTGTGTCTAGCATAGCTTTTTGTCTCCTCGTCAGACTCTATCGAATGGTATGGGTTTCGTTAATGACTGGCATAGGCCCACTTCCATAAGAGTAGGCATGTGACCCTTTGCGAGACATATTTTAAAGTAAAATTGACTTCTAAATGTTTTCCCAATGTTCACATATTGCCTGTATACAAATTGCGTCTCCTGAGTTAGCAAAAAAATACTTCAACTGTTCACATTGCATGTGACTTCTTGGTTTTCACTATTTCTGACTCCATTTATTTACTGTTTCAGGGTTTTTGTACGTTAATTTTCAAGTCGCTGCCAATTAAACAAAAGCTCAAATTTAACTTGGGCTTATGCGTTAACAAACTTACACGGACAGACAGACATCGATACTCTGATAACCACCTACTACTGTATTATAATTCGTTGTTCCGGTAGGCATTCAACGCAAAAAAGTATTCAATATGCCATAAACAAAATATTTTGCAAAAATGTTTAGCTCATCACTAAAAATCTTGAGGGAGTCAAAACTAATACAAAAAGACGAAACGTGAACAAAATTGATATCAGAGTAGATATATTAAATTTTAAACACAAAGATCTACAATGATCATCAAAAGCGGCCTTATCTACCTGCTGTTGGCTTCCCTGCTTAGGCAAACTAACCAAAAACATAGTAAGTTTTATATAAAATGTACCTTCGATTAGTCAATTTAAAAATCGCTTGTCTTGGAAAGATTAAACCTTTAAATTTATTTTTGTTCCATGATACAGCTGCAATGGAAGCAAAGCTAAAAAAATCTGCATCAGTTTTTGTGGCCCACAAAAGATCCTTGGAGGATGATGCTTCTCAAAATAAACAGGTGAGCAAGGCAGATGGAATGCCCGCAGGAGCTGAGCCATCATCATCACCATTTGAGGATCGTAAAGCGCCAGTGACTTCCGAAAATTACACATACTTAGGATGGGCAGCAAACCATTATTGGTGGCTTGCCAATAACAAAGTATTTTATTTCAAACTTCAGAAAACTTAAAGATAACAATTGCGATCAAATGTTTTTTCTATGGCCAACCTAACTGATTATTGATTATTTTTACAGTACAATAAAGATGATGCTTCCGATGAATGTCAAGAGCTGCTTGATGATTACGCGGAAACGTTGGAAAACGGAGCTTTCATTAACCTGAGTTGGAATTTTGCTGGACCAAGGAAATACGAACGGCCAGTTATCGAGTATGTTCTTGCGAAAAGAAACATAGATTATGCATGGGTTTCTGGAATTGACGCACCAGACATACTCGACGAAGCTAAAGCCGCTCCGAGAAGCAAATTTGAAAAAAAGTTAAAGAATCCAGAAGGATCGCTTCGACCTAAGCGAACAACCTCCAACTCGGCAAAATTAATTTCGTATAGTAGCGACGTCTCAAAAGGAAACAGGAAAAGGGAAGTTGGCCAAAAGAATGGACTTCAAATTACTGTTCAACAGACGCATTATCCTTGGCTGGAAAGCTGGAAAAGCAAGGAAGAATGTAAGGAGTTGAAAGTATGTGAACCCGTCAACTGCAGTGTGACGACCAAACCCTGCACCATTTCCACGGTGGATTGCGTATTAAATAACACTACTACCTGCAACATAGTGGACACAGNACATAGTGGACACAGGCAAATGTGTACCAATATGTGAGAATTGCGTCATGGAAACCTCTCCGGAATGCTGGATGGAAGAAAACAAATGCACTGTAGTAGAGGAACGACGATGCAAAGTAAGTTTTGCAAATAACAGTGGGACTAAGGATAATTTCGTTCTCTATTTTAACATTTTTCTTTGTCTATTGCTATGTTCTATTATATGAGCAGATAAGAGATTTCAGAGAGAGAATAAAGGTTAAATGCTTAATGTTGTTGTGTTTTCCAGATTAAAGAGCCAGAGTGTCACGTGGAGGCGTCTCCGTGTACCATAACCCGTCCGCCTTGTGTAACAAAGCAGGCGCCTTGCAAAGTAAAACCAACAACCAAACCCAAAGAATGTAAACTGCCAGAGTCGTGTGGCACAGCACAGGGGATGTCCTGCGATAAAGTTGAAAGAGCGTGTAGTCCAGAGGAAATCGCCAGCGGACGCCCGAGTTGTCAAACATTAGTTTGCAAGCCTTTGCCCATTTGTATTATGCCAGAGGTATTTATATCTATTTAGAAACTGATCAGCTCAAAATCATTTCTGACATTTAAAACAACACTTAATCGGGGTAAATTTTTTGACAGTATTGTAGACAAGAGGAACCTCACCTGGACTGGTATTTATTTTATTATCATTTAGTTTGTTGAAATTATGAGATCATTTTAATGCATTTTGAAAATTGTTTTTAAAGTGCACCACCAACCACGTTTTGCCCACCAGAGGTTAGTTTTCCGTTTTGCACAATATAGCAGGTAAACCATAAACGAAAAGACAAAAGTGGCAAAATCCAGTAAAATTTTTTAATTCAAAATATAAAACGAAACAGATGAAATTTTAAAACGAAAGCTGTCTTATATCCTCGTAACGAAATGTACACTATGTTGATTCAATGTAGTTTGATTTAATTTATGGGCACTTGCACGCCTGTCTTTGCGTTGTGGTTGCATTATTTAAAAACTTTTGCTAGTCATTTTCGTAAAAGGGTGGATTCTGAGAGGACTAAATATTTATTTTTTTAGATTGTAAAATGTCCACCTCCAAAGGGTATGATAACGAAAATTATTATTTTGTTTAATTTATAATTCAGGGTCAATCGTTTATTTAAAAATACAAGTTTTTGCATTTGTCACATCAAGTCACATGCGGCGAGCCTGAAATGGAGTGCACGGATCCTGTGGTACATACAAGATACCGTATTCTCTCAAATTATTGCAGCCCTCCAATTATAACAGCTCGCGTATTATAGCAGTCCCTCA
>JAANSP010004523.1:0-10112 GCA_036850745.1 Homidia socia
GAATTATATTGATAGAAGAACAAGTACAGGGCCGAGGTGACTAACGATAAATGATAAAGGACAGCAGGCGGCAGGATGATGATTGCGGTTAATCTTTTTTAAAGAAAAAACAAGAGTTTGACTTTAATAATGCTTTTTTATAATGACAAGCTGATTTTCTCGCAGGTGTACTTAATCAACAATTTTTTATTTCCCTTTACGATAACACCAAAAGTGCAACATAGTGACAAGACTGTTGGCTAATATTTAGACTAATAATTATGTAATAACAAGCAAGGCAAGGATGAGAATGGGTGTCTGCTGCAAAAGTAGATGATGAGCGAGTTAAATGAATGTCGATAATTTCCTTGCAAAAACGGTATAGAAGTTAGCCGCTGTCTACTATTACAGCAGCAGCCAGTTAGACATTTAAAGTTATTCATCTCATCATCATTACAGTAAATGCCGTCCCCATTCATTTTTCTTTGTTAATGAGCACTCTTACTAAAAACTGCTGCAGTTAAAGTTAGGACAAGGGGCAGCTCCCGTCATTGCCGTGTCGTCGTTAGCATACCAATAATACAAGAATGACAGCTAGAAAAGAAGGAAGGTGAGTAGGCAAATATAATACAAACTTTTGATGGTATTTAGCTGCGCTGTATAAATAATAGGAAAATTAGGGGACATCATCTAGACAGTGGTAGACATCTGCTTTAAACACCATCGCAAGCACGACTAAATTACCATTATTATCAGCAGCAGCAGCACATTATTTCACCTTCTCCTCCTGCAACATCAATACCACCACAACCACTGGGCACAAGACAACAGGACTTTGTTGTAATCTCATTACTTATACTCTTGTCGTTGGCGTATTATGTATGTTATATTATTACTAAATTCGCTAATCATAAATGCATTGTTAATGTAGTTTGCTGAAAGCGCAATTTTCTCAAGCAAGTGTGTATACATAAAGCATACAACAAATGTGTTTTTCGGTAAAGTGGCTACAAAAGAGAGAGAGAGAGATGTAGTGAGATAATAATATTTAGGTAGGTTATGTTATGCATGCTTATCGAATAAAAAAGAGACTCACGGCAAGGCTAAGCAAGGCAAACAACATAAAAAAATCTTGAATAGATGCATGCATTCTTCCACCGACACTCTCTCTCCTGAAAACTCTCTTCTCTCTGGTTAAAATTAATGTTGTATTACGAAAAGTTTGTTTGCCAGAAGCAGCATTAGCAGCGACGGCAAAGGAATAATGGTGATCATATGAGGCTTTTAGCTAAATGCCAGGCCAGGCGGCGGTGCTGAGGTGGTGGCGGTATGCATAATATAATATTGCATGCATGCATGCACGTTTAACTTTTTATTGTTATTATATCTCTTTTCGCGTCTCCCTCTGCCTGTTTCTTTACCCAAATAATTTAACGCGAACAACAACATTGAAAACATGTGTCTGCTTGCTGCTGCTTCAGCTCTCTGCACTTCCATCGCCGTCATTTTCATGCTAACAATGTACGCTATGTGCCTAATAATAATGTGTTGTTATGTCATACCATTTATTTTTGTTTATAAATGCCTATAGGTATGTTTTCCTTTGTTGTTGAAAGGAAAATCATTTCCATTTCCACTTTGTCAGTTATGTTGTTGTTGTGTGTGTACACAATGCAAAGTGTACAGAGAGAAGAAATAAATGGAGTGAGCAAAAGTAAAGTGCGGTGGGAGTATGCAAACAAAGAGAGGGATGATGAAAATAGAAGGCTGTTGCTGGGAACAATGTTTCATGTGTACGGAATCGTCAATTGTCGACAATCCTGTTTTGTATTGTTGTAGTTGTAACGTTTTGTCATTACAGAGCGGAATAAAATAACAATAGCAAAAATGCTGCTCTCTTGTTTCTTCTTCTGCTGCCTGCCGTTTTTCGTTTAAATTGAGTATTATATCACATTGTACACAAGTAGTTCTGTTGATGATGATGATGTTGTGTCGTGCGATATTAAATTGCTTTGCATGAATGTCGATGTTTCTGTGTACAAGTAGAAGTAGGTGAGTAATAAGACGCACACTCATCTCTTGTATGTGAGTGTGTAGTTGTATGTCAGTGAATTTAACACTTTTTGGAGAACGTTTACTTGCCATTATTGCCACTGCTTTTGTAGATGTTGTNGATGTTTCTGTGTACAAGTAGAAGTAGGTGAGTAATAAGACGCACACTCATCTCTTGTATGTGAGTGTGTAGTTGTATGTCAGTGAATTTAACACTTTTTGGAGAACGTTTACTTGCCATTATTGCTTTTGTAGATGTTGTTGTTGTTGTTGTCGTCGTCGTGTTCTTCTCGTGAGAGATTTTCATGTTGGGATAGGCTGAAGAGAAGCTGATTTTGTTGTATAATCTCGTGTTGTATAGAGGTAAAAATGTGTTACTACATTTACGTGGTGGTGTAAAAACGTGCAATATAATAAAGGATATACCTATACAGATTTATATACCTAATATGCGTAATAGTATATTGTTAGCATGTGAAACTGAAGGTTTCTCTCCATCTCTGCAGTAGAAGTCGATGGTGGTGTTGGTGTAAAAAGGTACAGGTTTTTGTGGAAGCAAGAGCAGAAAACGTATAGAGGAGACAAAAAAGAGGAGAGAGAGAGAGAGACGAAGCAGAGAGGCAACAAGGATAGAAGGATTCTGTGCGACTCTTCTTGTGTGTGTGCATTGCTGCTGCTGTGAGAAAGAAACGCATATACCTATATACAAGTAGACATATACTTTCCCTATATTAGGTTCTAGTACTTCCACAAGACTAGTAGAGTCTCGGGCTTTTTATTCGATAGGTACAAACTGTTATACAGGACAGCGCGTACTCTAGAGAATCTTTTATATAATTCATACAAAGTGGAAACGACTTTGCAAACTTATATTATTATACAAAAGACCCTGGCCTACATTCGCGAAAAGTTCTATCTTGAGAGAGAGAGAAAAGTAACAAAGCAGCATGGATGCGATGATGCCAAGCAGAAGCAGCTCCACTGCTGCTGCTAGCTGGTGTAGGAGAATCGTTGAGATGATGATGATGGTCGTTTCAGTATTATAACACAACCATGTCGGTCGATTTGTTGTTGGGTTGCCATTCTATATAAAAAAAGGAATGGATGTGCAGAAGAGAGACCTAGGTTTATATTGTGTACTTACGAAGACGACGACAACGACGAGGAGAAGGCGAGGCTCTAGAGAGAGAGAGAGAGCCTCACCACTGCAAACTTCTCCTGCTAGCTTGTTCAGGAAAAAAATAGAGCTTTTGTGTATTTGGAAGAGGCTGTTCTACTGCTGCTGTCGTGCATTGTTGATGCGTCTTCTCTTTCTAATATTATCCCTTTCTTCTGCGGACTATGTCGTGCTTATTTTTTTGCAAAGCATTTAGTTAGACCCTGTCGCTCGTGATGCGACCAAGACGAATGCTTTGGGAAATCTTCTATTCTTTATGCTTTCATGTCCTGAATCCATTACTATTATTATCCAAAAGAGAGTGAGTGAGTGTAACCACCCATGTGAGATAGATGGATATAGATTTGCTTGTGTTTTGCATTGCATCATCGTCACGTTGTTTTGTATGTGTCGTCGTTCATTGGATTGGGATGTCCAGCACTGACTTGATTTACCTTGGATGCTTTCAATAATAAATTTCGGGATGAAAAAAAACGAGAAAAAATGTATCTACCTATCTGTTTGTACGAACCTGCTTTATATGTATCAGATTCCATAGTGTATACATTTTATGCCACTACTGCAGCAGTAGTATTCACTCGGCAGCTTATTGCTTAATATTGGCAATTTGTACCTCTTTTTTGTCTCTCAATCTCATGTCCTCTTTTACTGGAAAAAATACATAGTAATGAAAAATGGAAACAAGTCATCATTTTGCTCCGAGCGAAAAACGTGCTCTGCTGCGAATTCCATAGTGTATACATTTTATGCCACTACTGCAGCAGTAGTATTCACTCGGCAGCTTATTGCTTAATATTGGCAATTTGTGCCTCTTTTTTGTCTCCCAATCTCATGTCCTCTTTTACTGGAAAAAAATACATAGTAATGAAAAATGGAAACAAGTCATCATTTTGCTCCGAGCGAAAAACGTGCTCTGCTGCGCGTTCTTTTATCATCATATATCGCTTGTTGATACATTTTTGTTTGTACACAGTACACACAAACACAGCAGCAGTAGCATGAAAAAGAAGGGAAAAAATCCAAGATCAAGTCAAGGTTCGTCTTTAACTAACCAAACATGTAGTATGTGTGCTCATGTTATTATTTCATTGTATATAAATGACGAGAGACAACATTAGAATTTTAGATCCTTGTCTCTTCCTTTCCTCTTCTGTGCTCTTGTTCTTCACTTTCTTATTGATGGTACAGATATGATAAATTTATTTCGGAGGTTACTTTATTGAAAGGTTTTATGGATTCTAGTACCAAAAGTTATTGGTATTTTTGGTATTCCATTCTTTTCCATATAATAATAATAGTACATTTTCTTGAGGAAAGGCTATTGAGAATATACGAATAAAATGAAGCCAAAACATTATGCCAACAACCAAAAAAGCAATCTTTGTAAAGCGTTTGCTCTTCTCTTTTTTATATTCCATAATATAATCATCCATCAGGGTAAAAAAATACTATATTTTTTATTTCGTATGTAATTTCGTTTATTTCTTTATGGTCTGACACATGCCTAACATACAAGAGCATTTTTATACCTTATTATTATATTGCTATATCGTGTGTCCATGAAAAT
The DNA here is from genome assembly GCA_036850745.1 of Homidia socia. Classification (NCBI taxonomy): domain Eukaryota; kingdom Metazoa; phylum Arthropoda; class Collembola; order Entomobryomorpha; family Entomobryidae; genus Homidia; species Homidia socia. The sequence goes on from JAANSP010004523.1 coordinate 4,776, forward strand.
ATTCTCTTTTTAACACCGCTGCGTTCTCAATAATCGAAGACGATCAACGAAAAAAAATGTGCATCATCATGTAATCATCAAAAGAGAGCATTAAAAACTCTCTGTTTTTTGTGTAATGTTAGCATCAGACGAGTAATAAAAAAGTTAGTATAGCAGCATGTACAAATGTAGCAGAGAGAATGCAAAATAAACATGCATCAATAACGTGCAACTTTTGTAGAGACCACGTCAGATTACATTTACGTAATCTTAAAAGCGTCAACTTTGTTTCCTCCAAAAATACAGATTCTTTTACGAGATACATGTATAAATAAAGGCTGGCTTGACATTTATTAGTATTTTTCTTGGTTCTGTCTCTCTCTCTCTTTCAAGCACTTTTTAACATTTTTATTTTTTTACATTTATTTTTCGGGGACAAATCGTTTATATTATGGTATGTACCTATTCCCTTCATAAACATTTTTTTTAATATATCGTAGCAGTGGTAATGCATGGTCATAGCGTAGTGGTATATTGTATCGAGTAACCACATTTGAGAAAGGAGAAAGAAACAGAAAGGAAATTGATACGATCATAGACGGGCTTGCTACAATTTACAAAATACACAAAACCAGCTTCATACAATCCATTCAACACAGTCACATTGAGCTTGTTTACGTTTTTGACTTTCACTCTAGCTTCACTTTGGTATATCGCGTTATTTCCTGCTGCTGTTGCTTTGCCTCGACATCAAAATCAGTGAAGCATACATTCTACATGAGACTTTTTTTCTTGTATACTTAATACACTCTTTCTAGGAGAGTGAAGGATGTGCAAATTGTTGTGGATTGTGTTATGGCCGATTTTTGGTTTAAAAGGCTTACCTTTTTATATCCACTACTTGGTATATAAGATACTTTTTTGCTGTACGACTGCAGTGGTAGTGGTATGGGGATTGCGATATGATAATGCGAGGATAGAAGATGACCTCATACTGGATTTGTGTGGATAACAAATTTTCTGTCAACGCACAAGTGGCAACAAGCCATATCGAAATGTATTTTCCCAGTGAAAACAAACCCATAAGCTATCCCAGACTGACTGCTGTCTATATGTACTTTTTTTCTTCCGCCCCAATCCTAATTTACATGTAATCCGCTAATACATAACACTAATATTAAAGCAGGGGAACGGGCACATGATAATATAGATAGAAACATGTACATATCGACGTACAAATTTTAAATTACCCAAACATCCAAAACATCCCCTGTCAAATAATAGCCCACATGCTGCTGCTGTTATTGCTGTTTTGAGATTATTTGTAGGTTAATTCAGGAAAGCTTAAGGAAGCAATGATATCATTGAAAGCAACAGCGGCGAGCCAGCAGCAGAAAGCGGTCGGTCGGTCGTTCGTTGTCGTCGGTGTAGCAAAACAACAGAGAGTATATCGCATCGAGAGAAAAATGTTCTGTCCTTACGACGTAGGTCGTACAACTATTTATTTACAAGTTGCATGTTAAATGCGATGATTAAATGGACCGTGTATAAGGGTTAAAAATTTTACATACTAAAATATATATATCTACAAGTGCTACATATTTGATGAATAAAATGTTTCAATGAAGAAAAAAAATGTTTAAAATGGGATTTTCATAATATATTTAAACATTAATCCTTTCGTTCTTTGAAAAAGCAGTTGCTTGCGCAATAATCTAAAGCGAGTCGTTCATATAGAAAGTTTATCGCAGAAAAGAGGAGATGAAGAAAAAGGGAAGCATTAGAACGAAAAGTACTTGTTGTAGACGCAATAGTACATGCACACGTACGTACGTTTTACACTCTTTTAAAAAGACATTCCAACTATCCTTAATATTACATGTATTATTTAACAGGCAGACTAAAGAGATAGACATTTGACGCATTTTGCTCATCTTCTTCTTCTCGCCTCTCTCATTTCACATCACAACTTTTTTGGTGACATTTCCCCGGTTCAGTTGGCAAAAGTGCTAGGCTATATCTACATATATGTATTATTTTATTGATATGGTTTTGCCTTGCAAAATGTAGAGTTTCTTCTATAAAATGGTCGTGCATACATATCGAGTAGCACGATAGCATATTATATTGAATTAAAGGCGCACACATATTGAACACTACTACTCCAGTTTTGCCTAGTTATGTAGTAATGTCAAAAGAGAACATATAGAGAACAGCGAAGAAAACCACCACCATCGTTTCTCTTTTGGAAGTGCCAACTAGAAACATTTTCGTGTATGCACTACACACACACACACACACGCAAAACTCTCTTCTTCCTTCTTTCTTTCTCTCTCATCTCTTCTTTTCACTCGTCGGCTCATTTACGCTACATACGACTTGAAACGACTTTATACGACTGTTACATTCAACATTTTGTTGGAGATGTTGTTTTNCTCTTCTTTTCACTCGTCGGCTCATTTACGCTACATACGAGTTGAAACGACTTTATACGACTGTTACATTCAACATTTTGTTGGAGATGTTGTTTTCACAGAGAGAGAGAGAGAGTTGGTTAGTTTAGCTGAAACGTTGTTGCTTGCTCAATATGATCATGTTTCTTAAAAGCTCTCTCTTTGTGTAGATTGACGCTCTGTTTTCATATACAGCATTTATTTAAAAGCATTTTGTTTTGGTAAATTTTCTCTCCTCTCTCTTCTCCTCCTCCATCTCTGAAATAATACTGTGCAAGATGATTAAAATATATGGGTATGGGTGTACGATTAAAAATGTATTAAATTGCTTTTTCCTTAAAAACATGCTCCAATGTTTGTTTGGCAAATGGAAAATGTGCAGATGGATGAAGTATGCGTTCAAGAGGAAAAGAAGAAATCTTTTTAGCCTATTTTCAACATTTAGATTTAGCAGAGAGCATAGCATAATACAGCAGTTTTGTGGTCGTGGCAGGTCTCAAGTGAATCAGAATGAGATTGGCCTTAGGGAAACGTCAACCCAGGCTGGTTGGCTGGTTGAGAGATCGTTATTTATTTGATTTTGTCATTAAACAGCAGAGAGCTAGAGTTACATCTTACATTTTATCTTTATGAATACAAACACACATTGGTACGTAACATTATATTATTGACTAAATATGCTTGTTGTTCTTCTATCTAAAGTACTGACCGAGCGAGTATAAAGAAAACGCTTTTTCTAATAAAAGAGATGATCCAGATTCAGTCGTAGGATAGGATATAAATGTTGTTTGGATTGCAAAATGTGCTGATGTTGCAGCTTCAGCATCATCATCACCAAAGAAGTAAAAGATGCCAGTTTTTACTACTGTCTAGTATACCCACCTAGAACTTACGTACGTACGGAAACATGATCTGTCAACCATGATTTGTGATTAGCAAAGATATATTCTAGTCGTCTCCCCGTTTCTTCTTGCTTATGTACTCCCAGTAGTCCCAGTAGTATCATATTGGCAAGCAAATTCGATTCTGCATTTAGTACTGTAAACAAAGCTTGTATGTATATCTGATCGTATGAAGATATTTATTATTGAAAATCTTTGGCTGTTGATAATATGCTGTTTCTCTACATCCTTGTAGATCCGATCAGAATAAACACAACAAACAGTTACTTATCTTTCTGCAGCAGAGCATATTTTTCTGCCGTCAGACAAGCAAGCAAGCATACAGGTTTTGATATTTAAAAAATGCATACACATACTACCACTGCGTGAAGTGGTCCAATGTCAGTATATAGTAGTTTGATTTCGCTGCTTCTGTCAACTTTTTGACAGATGGAAAAAAATGTTGCTCATTTATTTGAGCTCGGCGCAGCAGCAGCAGCGTTGAGACGCCAGTATAAATGACGTACATAATAGGATGATGATGGTGATTGACGCTGTACTGATGTTGTCTTTATAATTGCAAGAGGTATTGATAGAAGCATAACATGCACATTCATTCGCTGAATAAATTTAATGAGAGAGGAGTGACTATTCAAGTTGTGAAGATGAACAATCGAGCAAATCTGTAATAAACTGGTATTATAATATACAAATTCAAACGTGCCTCTAGTTTCACCTACTGCTGCTGCTGCAAGTATTTTCTGATTCCTCTTTTCTGCCTACCCAACACCGTCATTCTTGGTTGACGTTTAACTCTGGTGATGATTATGTCATGGGCGTGGGCCAATACTCTAAAAATCTATTTTGTTCAACGACTGTAATGTATCAATCGTCTACTAGGTAGACGCATTTACTTCATATTGGCTCATTCACCTGGTTTATTATACCGACACTACTTTTTCGTTTAAAGCATTTTTATTTTTGTACACACACACGTTTTTGTACAACCTTTTTTGCCGCAGTAAGCAAATCATTATTACATTTCCACACACACACAGACACGAGCAGGTTTTAAAAGGTTAGCCCAAGAGTAAGCAGTCTACAAAATTGCTGAATCCTTGCATTGCTGCTCCTGCTTGTTGTACTGCGTGTACATGAAAAAGATGCATTTATAGTAATCACGGTCACGGATAACCTTCCTTGTCATTTAAATAAGTAACACAATGTTGTTCTATTGTTATTGTTGCTCTGCTGCTATTATTACTTTTATTGGGTGAGGTGTGTAAGGTGCAAAAAAGCAGCAATAATGCTATATAGTTCTCTGAAGAGAAGAGGTAGGCAGACAGGTTGGATGTGCTCTAGAGAAGAAACCTTGACTTGGAGTAGTGGTGGTGGGTACATAACATAATTTAATGAAATGTGACTACGAGTCATGCTCATTTTTTGTTTGTTGTGTGCAGGCAGACAAGCAATGTGTATTTAGGTGATGCACAATTTACCTGCGCATAGTTGCGTACGATAGTGATATTTCTGGTCAGGTTTTTTTTTCCTGCTGCGCGACACAAAACACAACAATCTGAAATAAAAGAATTACATGCAAAACCTACATAAATTTTTACAAAACTCTTGCAAAAAACCTGACTTGTTCACAAAAGGTATAAATCCATGTACATATTTATAGTAGTTTCCAGAAAGATTGTATGGTGGTAGGTAATTGTAACAAAAAAATGCGTGTTATTTAATCGGGAAAGTTATGTAAATAAAAATAATAAAACTTTTTTTGCGATGCTGCTACAGACCACGACACATAACTCTAGTAATCGAAAAAAATAAAAAGTAATGCGTAGTAAGAAGGGCTAAAAATATGATAATGGCAAATGATGAGCAACAAAGTAATTTCACCAGTCAAAATAATGAAGCAACTGATTCGTCTAATCGCAAGTAAATATTCAAAGCAACATATTTACTTAATTAAGAAACAAGATATTATGAGGTATCGCCAACTATTTTCCGTTTACTTATCC
>JAANSP010004524.1:0-10112 GCA_036850745.1 Homidia socia
GGTAGAAAAAGTACATGTAGGCTGAATCGATAGTCCATGTCTGATTTGATAATCCTGAACATTTTTCTTTTCAGAAACAACGCTTCTGCGCCGACAACGTAATCTTAGGGAGGTCTACCTCAACAAAAAGCTTTGTTCCCCTCGTCTTGGCTCTCAAGCATTGGAAACCGCCCTCCCTCGAAACTTTTCCTGCTTCACCAGTGTCAAAATAGCTCTCACATGCATGGGGAACGCTCCTGTCGACCTCTCTCCCTTTTCTCAGTGCCCCAATTTGAAAACCCTTTGGCTAGCATTTTATCGCGGGGTGAGGATTGGACCTGCTCGGCAGAACTCGCTTCATTTTACAAATGTCGAGCACATTCCAAAAACCATCAAAAGTCTTCACTTCAAATCCAGTCAACAGGATACCATCATCATCCACCAACAATCCATTCTCAGTCGTGAGCAGCTTCGTTGGGTTATCGAAAATTTACTCGAGCTGGAATCTTTTTGGATGCAGCTGGTCGCAGAGGAACCTGATGAAGATGTAGTGGTGATGGGTGAGCAGCAGCCAAATCCACCGCAAGAAGCTGTGGCATTCTTTAATATTAACGAAATCAACATTCCAGTTGCTGACAACGAGGATAATGAAGCCATTGAGGTGGTGCTGGAGGATCATGAAGCCCAAGAGGTGCGTCAACTCGTCAATCGTCTCAATCAGGAGCTGAATGCTAATGCGAATGTGAACGTGGACACGTTCCGGGATTTGCTTGCCATGCCAAAAATTAAGGATCTCAAATTCGATATGCTGAAGGCTGGACAACTTGCTGCCATCTTGGAACTGGGTGCGGATGGGAACCCGTGGATTCTCCCGATGGGAGTTCAAGTCGGTCTGGACGACATTAGTGAGTACACCGCAGTCTGCGAAGAGACTGAAAACGTTACGTACAGCACTCAAGCTGCTTCCTTTTTCCCTTTTGGATTCATTGAACTTACAGTTAGTAAAAATAAGTAAAAGGTAGACTTCCGCAGTGTGTCCATTATATAATGACTTTACTCCCTGAATTTTATAATTACGTGTAAAAAATCTGAATTTATAATGATATATTTTTTTGTAAATTCATTGTGCTTAATTCAACTCGACTAATATAAAACATTGCCATGTGTAAGGCTCAACAAAGTGAAAAATAAAAATAATTTTTATATAATAAGTAAATGGTAGACTTCCGCAGTGTATCCATTATGTAATGACATTACTCTCTGAATTTTATAATTACGTGTAAAAAATCTGAATTTATAATGATATATATTTTTTTGTAAATTCATTGTGCTTAATTCAACTCGACTAATATAAAACATTGCCATGTGTAAGGCTCAACAATGTGAAAAATAAAAATAATTTTTATATTAAAATTTATAAATTATTCTTTACAGTTAAGACACTCGCAAAAATTCCTAACAGAATTTAAATACATGACTAGAATGTTAAACCTTTCTTTGTCCTCATATTTTTTTCTGCATGACATATATATACACTCCGACGACATGCAAGATTAGGTACTGTTGTAAAAAAAGAGAAAGAAAATATGCTGGACGGTCTAGTTGTGACCATGTGTGTAATGTAGCACATCAACTTTACATTATTCCAATCCAAAGCAGTAGCACCAATTCAAACACCTACTCTACGACGTGCCCTACAAAATCAGTGGTACTTTTCATCGTCGTTAGAAGCAGAAGCAGTGAAAAATTTATATATCCGAAATAAATGTTATGTTTTTCTATTCTCAAGTCGAAAAAGTGTACCGCCACCGTCACCAGCAACCTCCTTGCCCATTCAACCATAATGGTATCCTTCTTCTTTTTTCTGCACATAACACTCGATATTTGCATAAAATACATATTATTCTGCCATATCTAAGCTTTCGACTTCCCACAACAGTAGTTCCATTCAACTCCTTCAGGCGAGCATATAGCAGCGCTGGTGGCAGTTTGCCGTGGTACTATATACTCGCTCATTCATAATATTTCCATCCCACCCTGCCACCCACCATGACTTATATACAATAAGGAAAATGAGTACGTACGTACAAAAAACAATGCTGCAGTGGAGAAAAAGAAGGATAATGGCATTTTATTGCAGTAGCCTACCATTTGACTTTTACTATTAGACCAACCGCACTCACTTGTGCCCTGCCACTACCATCCGACCCTCTTATCATATTATTCGCATCATCTACATCATCCCTCTGTTCCTTTCCCTACTTGTTATATATCTCTATGCATGTGGGGAGAGCTGGATAAGTGTCCCATATTACTTCCCACCATTTGAATAATGGCATGCATTCAAAAAGCTCTTTCAAGCAATAATAGTATCCCCGTTGTCGCTATATTAAATGACCATCCACGAACAAAAAGAAGCTCAAAGACGGTACATCCAAAAAGGGAACGAAAAAGTGGAGCACAATCTGCTTTCCAAAAAGTTTTGCATTGTATTTCCAAGTCATCACATCTCAACGCATGTATTTTTTATACAAACCACTGCAGCAGCGTCAATTGAGCAGTATGAAACGCTTAACTGAAACTGAAATTATAACTATTTTTATCGATTGCTGCAAAATTGGCATCAGTATTTATTTGCTGGGCAAAAGAGAAGATGCCAAATGAATTAATAAATAGACAGAATATATTACAGGGCTACTATTATTTGTGAATGTTTCATTTCCCTTTGCGTGTACTGATACATGTGCCTAAATGTAGGAATAAAACAAAAGAGGAAAAAAAGATTGGATGATTTATGTACCTTCTCTTCTCTTTTCATTCCATCTGCTTTCAAGGTGCATAATGATTTAGTGGCCAAGAAGGAAAAAAATGTTCTTGGGAGTATCCTTCCAGCGACTAGTAGCTGGTTTAACTTTTCCCAGTGTCTTTTTTATGGCCGTTTTCAACTTTTCAAGTTGTTCTTTCGCGGAAAGAGGAATAATGATCTAATATAAGATATACATAATATAAATTATGTGATGCCATGCTCAACATCGTACTATGCTGGGTACACATATAGAGATCTCATTTTGGCCAGACAGAGACACTTTCTTCGACTGTAAGTTTTTTCTGGTCGAGAAAATGAAATATCGTCCTAGTTGGTGGTGGTGAAGGAGGAGAAGACAAAAAAGGAGGCAGGTGGGAAGAGTAGTGGAATAACTATTTTATAATATGCTTTTGTAGTAAAAAATGGTTATACTAGTAAAAAAAGAAAAGATGGTATTTACTTACAGACAAGGGTTACATAAGGCAGCAGACTTTGGTTGAAGTACGAGTAGTGGCAAGCATCATCTGGACGACGAGCCATTGCACCTGAATTGAATCACAAATTGAGCCAATAAATTTATTTTGTACAAACTCTGGAGGGAATACCTGACTGTGTAATGGCATTTAGTAGCAGTGCATGCTGCATCATCATCGGTCCAATGAAATGATTTGTGTGCGCCGGGTATTAGAAAGTCATATTTTTTCAAAGAGAAATGACAGCCTAGTACTTTACGCAGCAGCGTGTGCGCTACAAAAGAATGCGTGATATATTTCATTTCATATTTAATCGGTGGTCTGTTCGCCCCAGCACATTTAATACGAACAAATTTCCATAATATGTGATAATTTTTTTAGCTTGTTAATTTTAGCCACTTACCTAATTGCATTTCCACAATGTGCCCATCTCTCTTGTACAGTGCGGAACAGATGTAGCCACTTCGACTGAAAATAGTAATAATAACAATTATTCAAAATATCATACATTAATTACATTTGCTTCATATTTATACACGCATGCATTTTTCCGCAGGAACACGATGATTAACAGAACGGGGCGCTTTTCTAATTAGATACGGATATATCCCAAAAAATCTAATGCAACAAAATTGCTGACAGTTACAATATTTCAGCTGTCAACCTGATTGTTTCTCTTTTTCTCGGGTGTTGCTGCTGATCCAAGTATCCATTATCTAGCCGCCAAGCAAGCGATGCACATACATGATGGTTTTGGAAAATATGGGACGTTCTCTCACAAAACAGACATTACTTTTTACTTTACACAATATTTATTCACATGGATGAAAGCACAAATAAGTAATGGTGACAGAAAATGAGACACGGTTTCACGGTAGCAGCACTACTACTACCACTCGTTTCACATTGTCTCGTAGCATTCCTGTTCGCACAGCAGCAGCAGCTTACTCTGATATAAAAAATAATAATGCTAAATACTATAAGCCCATTTGCAGTGTATTTCGTTATAACCACGAGAAAGAAAAAAATCATTTTAAAAGTAATGGATGCATGAAATGGAAATATCCATGCCCATTAGTTTTCATTACTTCACTACCAACGCCACCAAACAACATTTGTGCACGCTGCTGTTGTATAATACAACTTGTATTGTTGTGTTGCTTTACAGCAATCTTTTTTCTTTTTTTATCATCATCGCTCACTGCACTGCGTTACTTACACCACCGCAACATTACGACCACCATCACTACCATTAAAACAGAATGAAATAGAACAAAGAGAGAGAGAGGACGTCATAGCAGGATCAAATAGGGATCTCCGTTCTATTCTCTTTACTCTTTCCCTCTCTGCGTGCACTTTGGTCTCCCTCTCTGGCTAAGTATTATATGGCCATATTGTCGTTATTATTATTACGAGTATCATCGCCATCATCATCCTCACAACATCAGCAGCAGAGTCAGAGTAGAAAGTAAAAATGGAAAACTGGAGAAGACCATGTTCTACATAGGAAATATTAATAACGCGTTCAAAAAAACGTGTACGCGTCCTAAAACACTAAAATTGTCTTTCCTCCTGTAATACTGAAATAGCATATTGTTGCTGTCATCATCGGCAGCGTATACTAATCATAATTCTCACTGGCATACGCTCCCCTTTTTCTACTTTCTTCCTTGTCACTAATGCATATCATTGTATGACAACGTGGATATTATTGCAAATTTATTAATGGTAGCGGCAGTGTTCGTGCGCAGCAGTCCCGAGAAAAATATGAGCTTTCTCTTTATCTACTGCCATTAGTACGGAGGGAGACACGTAAAAATATTACAAGTGGGCCGAGTTGACGACCTCATAGGCTCATAATGCAAACACCCGGGATCAACAAAGTGTCATGTTTATTTTATGAATAAAGAAACAAAGAAAATGTAGGAATATTTATAACGAGCGTTATTTTGTAACTACTCTTTATTATCTAAATGTGACCAACGTTTTGATCTGTTCTTAAATCCCTATCAGGAATAAACACTGAGACAAATGAAAATTTATTGTCTGCTCCGAAATATGAAAAATAATTTGACAAAGATACTGTTACTTTTATTACAATTATTTTGTAATCGTACACCATTGCTCAATCATCATGCTATGTCAATTAATAGCATGTGGAGTGAGAGTCGATGATACAAAAATGTTTTGTGTGCTTATAACAATTCAGTAAAACTATTTTTTTTAAATTTCTTCATACTTTGGCGAGGTCTCCATTAAGCTGATTTTAAAAAACTCTGCATCATCTTTTAATTAGTATAATTTTCAAATTTTCATAAAAACAATAGAGAAGTAAGAATGGCTCAAAATAATAATAATAAAATGAATATGCACATTTGCTTCACTTACCATTCCGAAGTACTCTGTAAGACAAGCATAACTTTATCCAAGGTCGGATTGTCCAGGATTTGATGGCAGATAGCGGTCATTGCCAGCGTGCTGGGGGATATTCCAGAAAAATAATAATAATAAAATGAATATGCACGTTTGCTTCACTTACCATTCTGAAGTACTCTGTAAGACAAGCATAACTTTATCCAAGGTCGGATTGTCCAGGATTTGATGGCAGATAGCGGTCATTGCCAGCGTGCTGGGGGATATTCCAGCCGGATCTGAAGAGTTGCTGACACGAAGCGTGGAAGAGTCGAAAGAAAATGTCGACCGTTGGTCAAGTGTATGCCACTGCGTATGGACTTGGACCCAAGATGGAAACTGGCAGGGTTTGGGAATGGTGCCTGGAATAGAATGCAAAATACATTTTAGTTTAAAAAATGCCCCTTGAAGCTGACTTGGCAATACCGGCATCAGTTGTTGTTATATTTTGTCGGATGATATACTGCAATCCATGAAATGGAAAACTTGCTCACGCACACAACAATACAAATCATCCCGTCTATCTCTCTTTCTTTTCACTCTGCAAGCAATGCTATTAACAAATTGGTCAAAACAGAGCAAGAAGAAGAGAACCAACGTGATGATGATAATAATAGTGTGTTTAAAAGAATGAAACAACTGTGAGTAGCACCAGAAGATTGCACTGCCACGCACAGAATATTATTACCGGCTATTATCACGGATGCTCTACCAAAGTTGACTAGCATCCATTGGTTTATACTATGCCTCCTCCAACGTCCGCTCATGCAATTCCCCTCCTGACAAATAACTCTAGAATTCCACCCGAAACTCATACAAAGTAGCCAGTTGCTTGCACTACTACTATACGCTTTTAAGAGTTCAGCTCAGGTCAAAAGCTTGTGAATTTTTCAAAGTCTCTCGAGACCCTGTTGGCATCCGCAAAGAGACATGGAATGTGCCACATAATTTTTCCTACGCTTGTTACACAGTCCTACAGGGACCTTTCTTTCCACTCGAGTGAAAGTGTAAAAGCGGAGTAAAAAACGTCAAGCCAAGCTGTAGTAGTGTGAAATGGTGGTTCAGAACCAAAAGTATCAAACAAGCAAATTATTCAAAGTGTGTGTACGTACACTGCACACTATGTGCGTGCTTTATCCCATCCTCCACACTCAAGCAAATATCAAATGTACATATGCTGACAAAGAATAACTACATGGATAACTACTACTGTAAGCTGAAGAATATAGTGCACACTTTGCACTTCCATCCAACATCACTACTCTCAAATCAACCAATAATAACGTCACTTGAAGCTGTAATAGCACCAGCCCCACCAGTTTAACATCTCCTCACTCACAAAACTAAAGCTTTTCTCGCTTTCCTTCTTCTTTTCCTTTCTTCAGTAAAAAAAAACAATATAATAATTCNCTTTCCTTCTTCTTTTCCTTTCTTCAGTGAAAAAAACAATATAATAATTCAACATGTTATTATTATACAGTTGGTTAGCACACAAATGATGTCATGGTCTTATCTGTGGTGAAAGCACACAATATTGTACGAACGAAAGAAATAAAAAGGATTTCCCATTATTTTTCTCCTTCCCCACTCGCCGTCTAGTCTTATCGTAGCATCAACTCAACATTGTCAGCACTTTTTGGCGTAAAATTATGTACATACGTAATCAAATCCAGATGTCGTGTGTTTTGTGGTTGTGTATGTGTGTGTGCGTTAAATGGTTGGTGGTGTGAAATTGCATAATAAAATAATATATTATTAGCATTATTATCGCATACTCAACACACAAACATCTGAGCCTCACTGAAAGGAACGTGTGTGGTGGTAGTATTCTGTTTTATTGCTGTGATTTCACTTTACTACTCACCTTTCTTGAAAATCATTGTCCTTGATCCTTCCATTGGGGTAAGCCCATTACACGTTGCATCTCCTGATTGCGCCACTCGAAAGAGGGGATCTGCTTGTTGATGTTGTTGCTGGCTGTTATTGTTATTATTAGCACTGGCACTGCTACCACCAGCAGCAGAGGAGGAAGCGGACACGGACACGTAAGAACTTGTTCCTCCACCGCTAACGCCAACTGTTCCAGCTGGTACTGATACCAGTGAGGAGGATGCGGAGGACGATTTGGATGATGAGGATCCAAGTGCTAACGAAACGGCAGAGTTATTGGCGAAATTTCCATAATTCCCTGAGAAAATCCCACCCTTTTTACTTCGCTCGTAAGCAAAACAACGGAATCTCTCCTCGTAACTGGCGTGATGTCTGTACTGGATGAGGCCGAGCAGGTAGCGAAATGACCCTTCTTTCCAGGCTGCAAAGCACTGCAACTCTTCCACTGAAATAGAAAAAGGACAAAAAACAATATTATTCTCAAGTTGAGTACAATCCCAACAAAATAAATGGTCACAAATTCCATGTAATGCAATTTAATGCATCGACGACAATTTTTGTTTAAATTCTTTCCATTCTCAACTCTCTTATTCTACTAGCTACTCCAACGGCTGCTGCTGCTTACACTACCTATTCCAAGCATAAATTCCAAGAATTCTTGCTGACAAAGCAGAAAAGCTACAATTTTGGCCAAGACAACTTTTCTGATTTTTTCTTTTATCTTTAAAACATTTTGTTTTATTTATTCACAGAGTATATCTCTTGAGAACATTCTCAACAAACGCGCGTGCAGTCAAACAAGTCAAAACCCCACTGATTTTGATCAGTGCTTTCACCACCAGTGCTGCATTTCACTGAAATTTCGGTGAAAATATGTATGCTCGGCCACACAAGTTTTCTATTTATTCTCTATTTATTTTATATTTTATTCCAAATTCGAGTTGCGACCTGCTCCAGTTGTACTAAATAAGATGATCGCCATCAGGAACATCAACATTTTTTTCTGTACACTCTTGTCTGTCTACTTACTTGTGTTGACTCTTAATTTTTTCATTGTATTTTTTCACCTTTGACTTTTCTCCCAATTCCACCTCCTCTTATTATTACCAACGCTAACCCAAAACACAGAATCAGCAGTAAGCGACAACAATAATGATGATAAAAAACTATTTCCCACCTATACGCTTCTACGCGAGCACTCTTGAAAAAGTATTCACCACCACACACCTTGTTCCTCGAGGACAAGACAAGGAGCGAAAAAATGCTGCTGTTTTGTGGTTCTTGTTTTCTTTGCACTTCTCAATAAAGAATAAGAAAAGTGAAATTGGTTAAGAAAAAAAACGATAAAACTTTTTCTCTTTCCTCCTTTTTGCTCGCTCGTTCGTTGCATGTTTGTTCGCTCACTGGATTGCATTCAATGAGTTTTCTCGTGTACTTTTGCTTCTGCTGCGGTTCTGGTAATAATGGTAAGCGAGTGATAAAGAATGGCCTATAGGCGCAAAACAAGTAAAAAAGAACACCTAGAGATTCTAGAGATGTGATGCGATGCATTCTAAAAAAAACTTACTTTTTTCTCAACAACTCTAACCATTTATTTTGGTGCTTGCTTGCCTGGCATATTCAACATTGCAAATAAATAGGTAGCGGATGCAGAAAGGGCAAGTTACTTAAGTTTTTCTTATTTGATTATCATAAATTTAACTCATTGTCAGACAAAGTAGCATGAAGATAGAGAAGAAAAAAGTAAAAAGGGCGACGAGTAAAATGAAAGAGTATGGAACAGGAGCAACAAACCAGTCGACCGGAGAAAAGTTTCTTTCTGGCTTTTCTTGGTGGCAGAGACACAAAGTGAAAAAAATGAACCGAAATGGGTAGAGCATTTCTTTCTATTTGACTACAAGCAGCAGGAAAGGTATTTTTGAGAATGGTGCAGCTAAACGTGCTACAAAATTATCACACCAACTCAAAACTCAAAAAAATTGTTAGAAGGGCTATTGGTTATCATTCCTTTCAATGATTACACTTATAAGCTTTCATCTGAAACATGAATTTACTCATTAAAATTAGTGAGCAAATTTGATTTGACCTTTATGGCATAATCGTCTGAATGGAGCTAAGACGAGGAGAGTCACCTAAGCAAGCAAAAAAGGCATAATGTGCTCTTTTAGCATATCATTGTAATTGCAATAGCTCTATTGTCATTGCTTTTCATTTTGTGGCAATAACAATTGATGCTACAAGAAGCACAGCGTTGAAAGAACACAAGTCTGTCACCTTTTGTACTTTTATTTTCTCCCACTTTGGCCATTCTTCGATCTCGATATTTTTTCTGAATTCATCGCGCACATTGAAGACGATGATGATGCACAAAGAATAAGAGAGGAAATATCGACAGCAAAATAACTAGTATCAGTAAAAGGTCAGAAAAAGAAAAATGTCGACAAGCACACACCACAGTGTTGACAAACGAACAAGCCCATCTTTAGAAGATTCCCGTGTTTTCTACTGTTCAGTCACAACTCACAAGACTGGATTTCCCAAACATTTATTTT
>JAANSP010004525.1:0-10111 GCA_036850745.1 Homidia socia
AGGTTACTATTTCTTGGCTAATTACGGTTTCATAATATTTAGTGTGCGGAGGTGGAGCTGCTTTACTTTCAGTACTGCTGTGATGTGCTGTGAGAATTAAGAAGACAGTCTGTCAGTCTGCCGAGTCTGTTGATGCCATTACGCCAAGATGATGACTCGTTTTACTCTCTAGACTCAAGTTGTTCTATATGTACCTATCTGCATAAAATATACAAGTAGTTATTTTATACACATGCAGATATAAACAAAAAGTACTTAAAACTGTCTGTGTATTTATGTGTATATAACCTACCAACATTATTTTTACAACCGTTGTTTATTCTTACTGCGACATATGTGCACCGCGTAAACTGGTCTCATCATCATCAGCCTCATCAACCCATCACCCAACCCAAAACGCAAAGCCAACAGCATTTTAACCTTCTGAAGAAAAGTTGAATATTATTAAATCTTCAAATTTACCCTTTATATTTTTAATAATAATAATAAAGTAGTTGTTTGACTACATACAAACGACCACTAATACCAGTAATGACACTGTCTTAATATATCATTTGCCTCTAACCAGAGTAGTCGTTTGAAGAAAGGCTGATGTGAAGCTGCACACTGTTTTACACACTTTACCTTCAGTCGGTTTTGATGATGGCGACGATGATGTGATTAGAATATTACTTTATTTTTTCGCTTTCTGGTACAGGTCCATGACAGCTTGCCACTGCCTACTACCCGTACCATAGGTTGTTAGTAAA
This sequence comes from Homidia socia, assembly GCA_036850745.1. NCBI lineage: Eukaryota > Metazoa > Arthropoda > Collembola > Entomobryomorpha > Entomobryidae > Homidia > Homidia socia. The sequence goes on from JAANSP010004525.1 coordinate 750, forward strand.
CGCTTAATTTAGAATTTGATTTTTTAAATTTCAAAACCAAGTAATCAGCTCAGCTTAAAAATCCAGAGGTTTTATGTTTAGACTGATTCTTTCATCAAACTATCATCAACAACAATAGTACAGCAGTAATGCTTCAAGAGTAACTTTTTTTCTACTCCCTTCTCAAAGTAGCAACGGAAATGAAAAAAAAACAAGCTTGAAAATTTCCATAAACCCTCTCGTATAACTTTATTTGAAAATGTGTTGAGCGTTGGTTTTAGTTTATTTTTTATCATTTATTTTGTGATGTAATTCTTTTTGAACGTGCACCTGCTTTCATCCAAAATAATATTACTTTTAAAACTGGGGATGGGGTTACACGAAAAGTTGTGATGATGACTGGTATTATTATTGGGCAGCAGCAGCAGCAAGCGACATGTATGCGTCCCTCTTTTTTCGCCGTAAACCTCTTTGTAAAATGCAAAGTCACGACAGCAGCAGTTTTGAACTCTATCCATTCGTTGCTAGTTTCTTTTGAGAGAGATGTGCTGCTGCTGGAGTACTTTTTTTCGTATTATTGACCGATCACGAATAATTTTTAAGAGCAAGTCTTGTTAAACACGAGGCCGATATGAATCATCAAAAAACATCTTGCTGCTCGACATTTTTATTTAAATTGTAACACGCTCGAGTAGATAGAGCACGCAAAAAATAGCGTGTGTGTCTGTGTGTAGCCTTCACCACATCTCCAGTTACAACTGGATACATCACAGCTACAAATATATTTTTTATAGCCAACAAGACATTATACAAACCTTTAAAAAATACTTTACCACTTCCATTGTTCGTGCAAACTCATGTGGATAAGCCATATTGTCTTGTAGTACTCTTTCATTTGCACATATCCAGGAAACAAAGATTGCTCTTAACTCTCACAGTCAGAAAGCCGCAAAAATAATAATAATAGTTGGTGCTGCTGCTGCATCAGCAGTGACGATGGTGCTTGGTATTGGCAAGATTAGTGATAAATGAAACCACACGAGTCAAGGAATCTTGTAAAAAAACCAACCGTACTTTATGATTCATTTTGTGATCTCTTTGTCGACTTTGATTTTTGATGGTATAGGTAGCTACACCCTTTTCTCATTGTTTTATGTATCGCATCAATCATCATCGAATTTGTACGATTGGCTATTGCCATTGATTTCTACATGATCGTCATTGTATCTGGTGTGGTATATGGTTTGCTGTTGTCAATGTGCGACTGTATATTTTATGCGTTTTTTTTGTTTCTTCCAACTTGCTATAAAACTAAGTAGGTACAATAGGAATCTTGTAAAAAACCAACCGTACTTTATGATTCATTTTGTGATCTCTTTGTCGACTTTGATTTTTGATGGTATAGGTAGCTACACCCTTTTCTCATTGTTTTATGTATCGCATCAATCATCATGGAATTTGTACGATTGGATATTGCCATTGATTTCTACATGATCGTCATTGTATCTGGTGTGGTATATGGTCTGCTGTTGTCAATGTGCGACTGTATATTTTATACGTTTTTTTATTTCTTCCAACTTGCTATAAAACAAAGTAGGTACAATGATAATAATAATAATAATAACGTTATTAATATTAGTACAAATCTACATTTTTTCTTTCTGCTTTATTATTGATTCATGTCTGCATTGTTTTTTTTGTTCTGATGCATTGATTATCCTGATGATGATGATGTTGAATAATAATATCATTACCTTTTCAACTGACTGAAGGGAAAAAGGAAATGTTTTTTTTTGCTTGACGTCAGTTATCATCGCGTTGTTACTGCTGCCGTGTAGTAATAAACCAAAACCACTGACGACTTAAAAAGAGTGAATGTAATGCAACGCTAGTTTTTTTGATACGTGTCCTGCTGTGATCTTGCAATAAAAAGCGCAACCACCAGCACCGCACTCGTAAATCAGCAACAAGAGACAGATTACAGCAAACCTTTAAATACACACGTCATATGCCACAAGTTAGTATTCACGACATATCTGTAAAAATATAAATAGTCTAACAGGTAAACTTTTATATGATTAAATACTTCAGAGAAAAAAATCCAAAAAGAGCAAAAAAATATCCTGTCATAATTTTTGCATCTCTCTCTATTTTAAACCAAGTACAAGAAAGGAAACAATTGCACACTTTAAAAAATGGCGTGGTTGTGGCTGGTACCTTTTTGATGTGATCTACTATGACATGACTCATAATCACGATTAAATATCAGTTAGACCAATAGAAAAAGTATAGCAAAATAAAAAATGTATATAATTGTTTCATTGTTAGTGCTGAGTAGTGACTATATTTTTTGTTGTTGTTTTTTGTGACCAAGTGTAATGATACAATTTGAGGTCCACCACTTTTATATGCAAAAAAATGGCGTGGTTGTGGCTGGTACCTTTTTGATGTGATCTACTATGACATGACTCATAATCACGATTAAATATCAGTTAGACCAATAGAAAAAGTATAGCAAAATAAAAAAATGTATATAATTGTTTCATTGTTAGTGCTGAGTAGTGGCTATATTTTTTTGTTGTTTTTTGTGACCAAGTGTAATGATACAATTTGAGGTCCACCACTTTTCTATGCTCAACAGCAAAGATCACCACTTTACTTGCCGCTCCCACTTACTTTGTGATACTTTAAAAATTCATACATTATATAAAATTCTACATGTTTATGTACCTACGTACATAATAAGTAACATGCTAAAACAATGTAATGATACAATTTGAGGTCCACCACTTTTATATGCTCAACAGCAAAGATCACCACTTCACTTGCCGCTCCCACTTACTTTGTGATACTTTAAAAATTCATACATTATATGAAATTCTGCATGTTTATGTACCTACGTACATAATAAGTAACATGTTAAAACACATGTAATAAAAATGCAAACTTACTACTACCACTACAATACTAGCAGCACATCTTGTTCAATCCATTCATCTCTCTTTTCTTTCAATTTTTTAAACTTGCTATGAATATTCACACGTACAGCGAAGAGGACGCATGGGGAAAAATCATGTAATAATAAGACTATCTCCAATCTTGGGATGGTAAGTAAATGGCACAACAAAAGGGAATTTTTCTGAATAAAAAAGTACCTAGGCGTACTTAACAAGACTACTACCTAGACTAGACACAGGCACATACTTTACCTGGTTTGCTTGCACATTCAACAAGAAAATTCCCCTCGTTTACTTTTTTAAGTGAGAACGTTTATTTAGTGAGCCCTTAAAAATTGCATTTTTTATTAATTACATATGCACAACATAAAATACACGTAATATCATGTCGTTCATAAAGAATCATTGTCGATGACGCTATTACGCTTGCGTGAATGGTTTGATGTAAGGAATTGGGAATTTTTGGCGTTAGTTTTTAAAAAGCGAAATAATAAAAATATGTGGGATGTGGGTTGCTGTTGTTGTTGTCGTTGTGTGCAAAGTACAAGCTTGTCTGTTATTGCTTCATTCGTCCATCATCATCATAATATGTACAATATTTTATTTTTCAAAATGGATGATTATTTACAACCACATCTCATTAATTACACTGTATTTAGGGTTTATTTGTGTCGGAACTGCTCTTACAAGATTGTTCTTTATTACAGGGTAGTGGTTGCTGGTGTGGTGGTGGGTAGTAGAGATTGGTACGTTCATAAAAAAAATTACGGATGATTATGTAGGCATTCACATTATGCATGAAGGGTAAAGGAGACACAATATTACTATGCATTTCAAATTTTACTACTAGCAGCAGCTAGGCCTACTTTTTTTTCTTTATAGAGATTGGTACGTTCATAAAAAAGATTACGGATGATTATGTAGGCATTCACATTATGCATGAAGGGTAAAGGAGACACAATATTACTATGCATTTCAAATTTTACTACAAGCAGCAGCTAGGCCTACTTTTTTTTCTTTCGTCTCTTTGATAAAATGATTTTTACTTTACGCACATGTACATGTGTATCCATCAACTAACAACATGAACATTATTGTTATTGCGCTTTTGCCAATTTTCAAAGAGTTGTAAAATATTTCAAGTGCTATGCTGGCTGGCTGGCGGACTGACTGTCTATTTAGCCTTTTTGTCTTTTTTAGATATGATATGACGATATGATTATGATTACTTATACTAGTAGAAGAATCCATAACTTGTCCACTTAACTTTTGGTTTATTATAACCATCAATGCACATTTTAAACGCACCGAGACCGACCAAACCAGCCATATGTCATAAAAGCAACAATGCGCCTGCTTAAGCCATGTAGCTTTGTGTAAATAAAGAATAAAAAAAATGAAATGTTGCTTCAAGCTCACACGTACAAAATGGATGCATGTACACACGTACAAAACTAACCCTGTGTTGTTGTAGAACAAGCAAATCATCATTCGGTCGGATTGTTATTGCTTTTATTTTCATGACAGACAGATTTTTTTCCTTCGTTTTGTAGGTCTCTTCCATCACTATCATCATCATCTTCTCATTTTGCAGCAGCAACAACACACATTAGATTATTGCATACTTTGTTTATTGGCAATGCGGTGGTGGTGGTGCGGTGGTAGTGTCGGTGTGGTTGTTGGTAGTACCGGTTTGTGCAAATGTGCTTTCTTCTACCAGCTGTGCACATTTACAGTCATGGTTTAACTATATTTGTTTAGGTCAGCAGTCTCATCATCATCATCATCATCATCAGCATAATTGTCATTATCATTATCAGAGCCAGCACCACCATCATCTTCAACAGGAAGAAGTCAATGTGAGGAGTGCAGTACAGCTTATTACGTACCTACACGCAAAAAAATTATATTGCACACCAAAACAGGAAGAAGTCAATGTGAGGAGTGCAGTACAGCTTATTACGTACCTACACGCAAAAAACTATATTGCACACCAAAACACTAAAAATTTATGTCTGGCTTTTTTAGCAATCTGATTTAATAGCTGCGGTGTGTGGAGTGGAGAAAGGAGTGTGCGTAATAGCACTGGGTTTAGGTAAATTGTTATGCTAAATTCACTGTTGAAGATTTGCATTTAAACATGAAAAGACGAAAAAAGTCTATATAGCTGGCTGCTGTAGGTCTGCAAATTTGTTTGGCTAGCAGTTAACCGAGCAAAAAAAATTATGCTCACGTTAAACTATTTTTTGGAGTTTTTTTGTCGATATTGCTCAACTTATTCATTCATGATGATGTTTTGAAGTAATAGGAGCAAGCTCACAGCTTGAAAGCAAATTATTTGACAGCCTTCTCCTGAATTTTATCATTTTTAAAATATGTATACCAATGCAATAATAATGATAGTTCACGTTATACATGCGTTCTTACAATTAAGTTAACAGGATCAGTAGTAGTAGTAGATGTGGTGGTTGTAAAATCTATTTTTTTTGCAGAGAAAAAAATGTTTTTGCCACAGAGCAAATGTTGGTTTTTTCTTAACCTCCTTAAGGCAAAAATGCTTTTGTAATAATATGTAATGTAAATAATGTAATAATAGCCGTTATAGTATAAAGGCCAGAAGAGAGAAAGGCCCAAAATTGCTATTTACCTTTTTTATAGCTAATAATTTAGTTATTTACTTTTAGTCATGCAAAACTCAAAAATTCCTCAAGTAGAAGCATGGCATAATATTATCGCTGCTGTCACAAAGGCCCAAAATTGCTATTTACCTTTTTTATAGCTAATAATTTAGTTATTTACTTTTAGTCATGCAAAACTCAAAAATTCCTCAAGTAGAAGCATGGCATAATATTATCGCGGCCACCACTACTACTGTTTCACTCAACTAGGTTCGCTTACTCTGGTCTCCTCACCAAAACCGTGTCTAGTTGGTACGCGCTCTGTGATGTTGAAAGAAAGTGAAGCACTTTGTTGGTACAAAGCTAAATACTTCCATTTTGGTCCAGCGGCGGCAGTTAAATGGCCATTCACTAATCCCATTTTAATGGCTATAACTCGATGTACGTGATTATGCTTGGTTCTTTGCTCTTTACATTATTATTACCTATTTGTAATAATAAGACAGAGAGGGAGTGATGCTATAAACTAGCTGGCATAATTATTATATGATGATGATGATGACGATGACGACAAAAATGCCCTTTCGGGAACACTGCCACTCATATCGTAAGTGGGCAAACAAGCATGCCTAATCTGTAAAGTGCTTGGCTAATATCTTGATTACTCTCTCTCTCTCTCTAGCCCTTAATTTTTTTATTATTTTTAAAAGAAAAAAATTCAGCCCCTTTATTTGAAATTATCTTTTTATCGTATCGTCAGTAGAATTATTTTTTATTTGTACATACACCCACACATACACGCACGCTTACACACGACTAGCTCGTGTATTATGGTCAACGCATCGTTGTGGTTGGTGTAAAACAACATGAACCTGTCAACACGANAACAACATGAACATGTCAACACGACAACAGTAAGCGAAGCGATTAGGGTAATAATCATCATGCTTATTTAATTACGTGAACGGTTAGGTTGTTGAAAGTCAGTCATGGAGGTACGCTAATATTTGACTTGTTTGTCTGAAGATAATATGCAATAGTTTTTTCCTCTCTTGTAAAAGACTAGAGCAGATCAGACCACAAAAAAATGCTTGCTGCCACAAGCATTATAATTTTTTAAACTCAACTACTAAACGAGAGTAGTGGATGAGTGGCCGTGTAACTTGGCCGTATTTTAATTACCCAATGTTTGTCGTACTAATGGATCTCACGGGGTGTGTTGTTGTGTGTTGCCTAACGCATTGAATTATTATTCTGTCTGTATAACCAGCCTGCACCAGTGGATATCAGTGAATTCATTCATCTGTGCAGAAACAAAAGGGAAAAAGATTTCAAATACAAAGACGACGACGACGTGTCTCGTTTAACATTATTTGTTGCACCAACTACTTACTTAGTGGTGGTGGTGTGGTGACCAAGTGTTTATGTTTTTGTTCTAGTCATGTCTGTTGTTGTTACTTTATCTGCATGCATATTCAACAGTACCTACCTGACATAATAATGCACTTGATCCATCCATTTTTCTCTGATTGCTTCAGCTTTTCCTATAAAAAATATTTTTGCTTGTCTGACGATGACGATTTCTTGCTGAGATGCTGCTGTGCAAAGAGAAGGAGATCCCTATTGAATTGAACTGCTGCGTAAAAAAAGAAGTAGATCAGGTGTGTCTCGACTCAGCAAATAGTCTTTCGATACCTGCTTTTTTACGAAAATAAATGGCTTGACGATGATAAACGAAAAAAAGAAAGACTTCCTTCAATAAAAACGAGATCACTTTTTTACGATCTTTCTGCTGAAATGAATGCATGTATAATATTATTATCCACATCTTCTTGTTTCTTGCCTGATGAATGTGAAATAATGCGAGTGCACTGCACACAACAGCATTGTTAGCATCATCAGCTCATGAATGGCTATGACAAGAGAATATGCCAGTAAAAATCCACACAATTGACAATGGAATGAGGAGTCTGAATCGGACGGGAAAAAGATATCAAATTGCTACCAAACTAATAAAGGCAAAGTGATGTTTGACACACATAAAGATAGTGAGATGCAGGCAGGTAGGGAGAGGGAGACAGCTAGGCCTCAATCACTCACCAGCTAACTTGCTTGTAACGATGTTTGTATCTGAAGGCGTAGTAAATTACCTTGCTGCTGCTGCATAAACTGGTAATAATAAATGGAATGAATTTTATATCTATTTAGTTTCTCGTTTCGTATCGTTTGGTAGTGTTGGTGTTATATGTCGTCGTGTGGGTATCACCATCATCATCATCCTCATGTTAAACAATCAAAGGGCGTAGATGCAACAGCTAACTTGCTTGTAACGATGTTTGTATCTGAAGGCGTAGTAAATTACCTTGCTGCTGCTGCATAAACTGGTAATAATAAATGGAATGAATTTTATATATCTATTTAGTTTCTCGCTTCATATCGTTTGGTAGTGTTGGTGTTATATCGTGTGGGTATCACCATCATCATCATCCTCATGTTAAACAATCAAAGGGCGTAGATGCAGCAGCAGCAAATGGCTCGCCAAAGCTAACATGATCTCCCGTGACGAAAATGTGTATATAGGTATATTATTATTATCATGTTCAATTAAATTAGTTTGTTGTCGATATAAGTGTGAAGAAACTAGTGTACGCAGCAGTGGAATATATAGTGTAGGAGTAGGTAGGTTAGATGCAGGAGGAGGACAGGAGGAAAAGAAAATTAAATCTAAATTGAACTGATGATGAATCAGTGTGTCGTGAAAATGTGTATATAGGTATATTATTATTATCATGTTCAATTAAATTGGTTTGTTGTCGATATAAGTGTGAAGAAACTAGTGTACGCAGCAGTGGTGATGGAATATATAGTGTAGGAGTAGGTAGGTTAGATGCAGGAGGAGGACAGGAGGAAAAGAAAATTAAATCTAAATTGAACTGGTGATGAATCTGTGTGCCGTGGTGGCCGCAACAACGTGGTGGTGGTTTGGTTGACATGCAGTCGGTTTCAGGGAAATGGTGTGCAGTTTGCAGTTGCTAAGCTTGTCTTGTCGAGAGGTGAGATTGGGATCATCGACTCTGCATGATAATAATGTTGATGATGGTGATAATACCGATCCTATCATTTCCAGGGAAATGGTGTGCAGTTGGCAGTTGCTAAGCTTGTCTTGTCGAGAGGTGAGATTGGGATCATCGACTCTGCATGATAATAATGTTGATGATGGCGATAATACCGATCCTATCATTTCCATTTTCTACTTCCATGTTTAGTTAGAGCTGTCTGCGTGGGCGGCTTATTGACTTTGGTTATCCTGCACTAATGTGTTATTTACATTGACTGTGTGTGTGGACTTTTTACTACTACCGGTCGTCTATGCCTAAAATGTACACGCATGGATTTCAGAGGATTTTCATTGTTTGCGTAAGGATTCGAACAATGCCTTACATTTTCTGTAAGTGTATAATATGGATAGACATAAAAACCCAAAAAGCCCAAATTCAATCCGGTCTTTTGCTTGCTCGAATTGAATTCATTATTGTTGTTTACTCTGGAAAAGGAAGTGGATACCTTGACTTATAAAACTTTTGTCAAAGAAATATAGGTAGAGGAGGGAGTTAAATAAAAGACACGGTTTCTTTAATATGCTTACTTCCTTTCTTCTCTTGTTGATCTTTCCTTTACATATTTGGCGTTGGTGGTGGTGGCGGTGATACTGCTGCTGGTTTGATCTTTTAGCTATTGTTAGGGAGAATGCACACAGGCGTTTTATTACTGGATTAATTTACAGCGTCCACGGTTGCCGCTCCTGTTT
>JAANSP010004526.1:0-10111 GCA_036850745.1 Homidia socia
TTTTTTTAAACGCATATAATATAAACATATCATGGCTTCTGAATTTGTCGCTTTCAATGAAATTGTAATTCCAATTCCACAAAAGCAAAGCAGGAGTGCATAGAAAACAATTATTACGTGAACATTGACCACTACCCCCTGAATTCACATGCATTTGTACCACACATGGAAAATGCTCAATGCTCGTAAAAAATTTGTCATCTCACCATTCATCACTGCTGTTGGTGAATGGATGCTTATATAGCATAGTTTAATGAATCAAATAATGACATTAAAAACCCTACATACGCTTCTGTCCAACGAAAGAACGACTTGTTGCTTTTTAAAAGTATTATGTTTAAAAAAATACTACATAGTGCTGCTGCTGTGGTTGATGTATATGAGTCAACAATTGTAATTTGATTGGCATTTCATTGATCACACTTCACCTTGGTCTCTTATCAAATACCTCTCTTTTCATCATTTTCATCACGATTATATATCTTCGGGAACTTTGCAAGTACGCATCGGCCGGTATTTCTTTTTGAGCAACTGAAACACGCACAAATTTTACATTTACCCTCTCAAATAAGTATGTATTATGATGACAAACTGTTCTTATTAATGTACATATTCCTTTTATTCTTCCTTTTATGAACTACCGATTTAATGAAACAGTTTAAATCAAAGCATTTTAGTAACCTTGTAGTAGCAAAATATTATCTTCCCAAATTCCAGCAACAATGCCTTTTAAATAAATAAGTATGTATTATGATGACAAACTGTTCTTATTAATGTACATATTCCTTTTATTCTTCCTTTTATGAACTACAGATTTAATGAAACAGTTTAAATCAAAGCATTTTAGTAACCTTGTGGTAGCAAAATATTATATTCCCAAATTCCAGCAACAATGCCTTTTAAATCAGGAATCTGACGATAAATAATATGCAGTTGTGATCAACGAGATGCATATAAATTCTTAGAGAAAATGGATCATTATGATCCTTTGTGAATTTTTGGCATTGTTTTAATACGTTTAATAACAACAATTTATCAGTGATTTATTCATCGTCTCTTAAACAATTGTTGTCTTTTCTGCCATTTTCTTTAGTTTGCGGGGAACCTTTAGGAAATTAGGTGAGCTAGACTTTCGTCGTGATTGAAGTAACCTTCCTTTAAAAACAAGTAATCTAGTTCATACACTTTAAACTGCGTAGCGGGGAACCTTTAGGAAATTAGGTGAGCTAGACTTTCGTCGTGATTGAAGTAACCTTCCTTTAAAAACAAGTAATCTAGTTCATACACTTTAAACTGCGATCGTCGTTCAAACAAAAAACTACAACTTTAATGACCAAAATCGACAAAAACCGCATGGTGGTGGTGGTGCATGCTGGTCACCGTCCCATCACGTTCCCATTTTTGGCTGCCTCTTTGAAGCAGAAAAAATGCATAATCACTGTGAAGATCAAATACCATGATGTCCTTTCTTTTCCAATTTTTACCCAATTTTCATGCTTATCACTCGATGACAATATAATCAATTGTGACGCAACTTGCAATTATAATGAGCAATGAAAGTAAATTAAGACATTGACACGTGATCCCACCAACATTTGTACTTTCATCGTGTTATTTATAATGGACACGGCTATTTTATTCAGAGGCTAGGTCACCTCTGCCTGTGGAATGTTGTTGTAATTAAATTGAAAGACAATCAAAATTTAAATAACAAATTGACTCTAAAAAAATGTTACCAGTTGCAGTATCTAAAAAAATATCGACTGTGTGATTGACATTATCTTTTGCAGTTCGTCTTACAGTTAGTCGCAAAAAATGCAATCACCAGTAGTGGCAAGTGAACTTGGCGTAATTTATTTTGCTACATTTTATTATTGCTCAAAGCAATCTTTAGTTCGTCTAAATTTATAGTTTGAGAAATTTCACTTAATAAATGAACCATATTTCTTGTAGGCGTTGTAGGAAAATAACTATTTCAGACTGTTTTATTTCTTCCTTTACTTGAATGAAAATGAAAAAAAAGATTAAACAAATAAAAAGTTAAATAAAAGTATAACAGTCTAATTATTTTTTTCCTTTTCAAAATCACGAGGGGGAGGCATCGGTAGGTAGTTTTATGAATAAGTTTGGCAAATGTTTCATCAAGTCGAATTTTCAAAAAAGTCATTATTAAATACCGTAAAACAAACAGGATTCATTTTTTTCAGTCAGTAACTCCTGCTATTATTAACTATTCCCTTCCTTCAATGTTTTTGTGCACGTGCAAAAGTCGGATGAGCTTATCTATGAAACCAGGTTGGATAACAACATTTATGATGAATTAATTTAACAATCTCTTTCAAATCGCAGCAAAACGTGTGCGATAGTTAAGATAAAGCAGCAAGTGGCCAACAAAAATGTACGTACATGTTGTTTTTAGGTTTGCGCATACCTACACACAATTTGGTAAAAAAAAGTTCCTAAAAAGATGTTTATTTTTGTAACTTTGAAAATACCATTCGAAAAAATAGTATGATGAATGCCAACAATGCAACAAGCCGATATCGAAAAATGCAAAGCACTCTTAATTTTTCCGATAGAATCTAATCAAAGATGTGCACCAATAAATATACAGTTTCTCACTACCAAGCACTGTTTACCACTAGACTCTAGGGCTGCTACTGCAATAATGCGAATTTCATTTTTACTTTAAAACATCTTATTATACCAATTCATTGCCCGTGATGATAAAATCTAAAATAATCTTTTGGGATTGCTAGAATTGCAACAAATTTTCCTCTGATGGTGCAGTATTTTCAACGCATACGGCAAATAGGAGAAGAACCAATCCCTGAAAAGTATATATATTTCTTGTTTGAAAATGTGTTTCTTGCTCAATGTTTTTTGAAAAAATACATCATGACGCGAATGGATAAAAGGAAAGTCATGTTCCTTTCACTTTCTATGAGGTTGATATGTGGGCATTGTTTTTTTGCCCAAACTTGTTAGGAAAGTCAATATTTTTTCTAAACATGATGATGACATGATATTGGTACATATTATTATGTGCCTATATTATGCATTATTACAGAAATGAAACATTGATTTCTTCACAGATTCGTCGTTACTAGTAAATCTTTTACTTTAATTAATACTTTTTTGATCAATGTTGTTGTATACGAGATTTACTATCACAAAAATAAAGTATCTTAACTTGCAATAAGGAACACCAGTCTAACAAATTTTTGTATAAAAATTTATAAAAAAAAATATAAAAAATAATATGTATCTGGCTATTGTTGTCAGTACACACAATATTCTGCAAACACATTCATAAAAACAATGTAATTTTGAACCTAATGATTCGAAGACACTTTGCTGTATCGTGAATAAATCATGGGTGAGTATTGAGAAGCAAATGTGTGCTTTGGTATAAATGAGAAGATTTTTTTGGTAAATGGTGGTACATCATAATACACACAATATTCTGCAAACACATTCATAAAAACAATGTAATTTTGAACCTAATGATTCGGAGACACTTTGCTGTATCGTGAATAAATCATGGGTGAGTATTGAGAAGCAAATGTGTGCTTTGGTATAAATGAGAAGATTTTTTTGGTAAATGGTGGTACATCACAGGGCAGTCTTATCCAGAAAAGGACTCAACCATAGTACCCGTGCCCGTATCCGAAACCTTTTTCAAGAGAAAGTTACATTATAAAAATCTCGGGTTTTCAATTCTTTTCGGTTTTTTTCGAATTTGTTTGAACACTGTTGGAAACTTACCTCGGTGGCCATACCCATGGTGTCCGTGCCCATATCCATGGTGACCAAGACCGTGGTAACCGTGACCTGATAAAGATTCAACATAATCCGTTTCAATCTCAATTAATTTATATCTTCGATATATCACAGATTTTGCCGGATTTTCACCGAACATATCGTACCATATCCGTGCCCATAACCCCTCAGGTGCCCACCATAGTATCCATGGCCCCCGTAACCGCCATGACCTGTTTTATCCAATTACTTAGTTTAGTTTCAATTTCAAAAATCTTAATAATGAATTTATAATATAACATGTACATAACAAATCACATACCATATCCGATTCCATGTCCATAATGGCCATGACCTGTTTGATCCAATTAGTTAGTTTAGTTTCAATTCAATCTTAATAATGAATTTATAATATAACATAGACTCAACAAAATCACATACCATAGCCGATTCCATGCCCGTAATGACCTCCATAATGACCTCCATAGCCCAAATAGTGTCCTGCAGCGGTTTCCAATTCCTCAACATTATCTTTCTTTTCTTCGGCAGCAAAGGCCACTGCTACGACGGCGAAAAGAAGAGCGAAAACCTGCATACACACAAAGTAAAACAAAATGAAAACTCACAAAACTCTCTTGCAGAGATACACAGAACCAAGGATTCAACCTGGGAACAAACTTGGTTTCCAATTCCGTGTATAAATATAAAAATCACACAAAAGAAAACCGTTGTGGTCACTCACAATATATTTTGCCATTTTTGTTGCAAGGATAAGGCTGAAATGCCGTAAGATTGAAGTTTCCAACAGAGAGATAATCGAACTGATCACAACGTTGCCGTTGACTGAATGACTGCTGGAAACCTGTTGACCACTTTATATACCAAAGGGACGTGGCCCTTTTCAAGTCGAACAGTTCGTACCACCGTTAACGTAAACAATTATAACAGTGAGTGAGTAGCATTACAAATCCAATTTTAATATTCCGTAATCCCCCATCATCATCATCATCATCGCCATCAGCAATATTATCATTGCTGTTATATAACTGACAGTTTTTTTTCTTCAAAATACAACAAAGTGTTGGGGTAAATTCTAACATAAAAAAGCTCAACTGTAGTTGTAGTAATAATGAAGATCATACCAAGTGACTCATGTTACGTTGCATGATTATGGCAAGAAATCATAATAATAACAAGTGCAATAATATCGGCAAGAGTATATGAAATGAACATCAAACAGGTACGGTTCGTAATAATAATTACGACGGTGTGTGAGCTTATTATTATTACTTGTTTATTTAGTATCAACTATCAGTATACGAGAGAGAACCCTCTGCTTTTGGAGATACAGGAATAAGCTGGTTATCATCAAGATATGCATACACACAGGTAAAATTGAGGTAGACATCAGTGAAATAGGTAAGAAAAGGAACAACAATAATCATGATCAGTAAAATAACAATAACAACAATAGGTTGTGCATAATAGGCCAATATGTCACAGTAGTATGTAAACTAACCAACTACGTAACAACAACAATGCCTTCCTAATAATATATGCAAGTAAATGGTTAAAAGAATTCATAATGAAATGTCAGTTTTTGTGCTGTTGTTATCATTGCACTCAACTACAGTGTTAGTGTCTTGTACACGTAGCCTGTGGTGTAGGTATTGCACCTACTACTTTACACGATAAGCTGGGACAATTCGCAACAGTTTAAACAATATGCATGCAGTAGTGGTGGTGGTGGTGATTTGTCAGTAAAATGGTAGACAAGATAGGACAACGAAAATAATGACAGAATATAGAATTCCCAAGCAATCAAATAATTGTACACGTAATGTTAGATAATCCTTTAAATATTGCACCTTGCCACAAAAAACACTCTAGAGCAATACGAACAATTATATACTTTTTTGTGTTTTATTTTATCATTTATTGTTTCAAGCTCAATTTTTTACAAATATATCTTTCAGTGTCTGTAAATTTTTATCACAAAGCGTATGTCGTACCTGCAAACGGTTTCAAAAATCATGTTGATGAATATATGATGATGATGCCAGATATTATAGTACTTGAGAAAAAACTATTTTGCAGTTTGACTATATAATAATCGTTTTGATATAATATATAACAAGTCTCTTTACAAATTAATACAACACTTTTTGGAAAGAAAACGTGAAATACGTTAGGTNCTTGAGAAAAAAACTATTTTGCAGTTTGACTATATAATAATCGTTTTGATATAATATATAACAAGTCTCTTTACAAATTAATACAACACTTTTTGGAAAGAAAACGTGAAATACGTTAGGTGCTCCCTGTGAAGTAGGATATATAGCATCACACACAAACATAAATAAGAACGTGGGGCATTTTTCCATACTTTTTTTTAGCAATTTCGTGCCAGACACAACAATGAGATACGGTACGATACCAAATACCTCACGGAATCATAGGAAAAAAGAAGGTGTCTTTTGCATTAAATAGGTTAAAAAGCTGTCAGAGTTATGTCATCGATTCATATAATATATTTTTTCTAGTTGCAGTGCAGCAATTTTTAATGGTATAGAACTCCATTAGATTTTTGTGCTATTAGAGCCTTTCAACTCTATAAGCAATTAAGAAATTTATGATTGAACTAGATTGACTAAAGCGGTGACTGCTATAGAGTGTACGTAGGATGTAATTGATTGCATTGTTCTTTTGCTGCAAAAAATTCACATTTCCATCAACTGGACTAAATGTACATACCTACATAAAAATGGTACCGCATACATTGAGCGCAGTGATTAAACATGATTTAACAAACTATTCGTGCGTACGCGTGGATGATAAACCATTGAAGCGATTCATTCACTTTTATTAATTGTTCCATCCATTCAAGTTTCCACGCATTCCAATTTCACTATTTACACACGTCTTCATCATTTGGCATTTCTAATATTTTGTTAATTAGTTCTACTCTTGTCTACACTTTTGATTTGGGGAAGAGAAGGCGTTTTTTGTTTTGTGCGTAAATACGTTTACACGGTATTGAGTTAAACAATAATACATATATTTTGACCCTCTCATACTCTCATTTCATGACATGTCATAATAACAAATAACAATGGGTAATATAATATAAAAAGAAAACACTAGGATTAGGAATTACTGTATCGGAAAGCATGAACAGTTCTTGTTTACTCTAGTTTACTTCTCATGAAACACAACGTATTAGAGGATGAAAGCAAATAATAAATCCTTGGCGGTAATTAGTGGAATTAAAGGATACAGTTGATGGTCATGCCGTATTGAACAAGAGCACAATAACAAATTGTAAAACTTAAAAATCTGAAATGCGGTAAGCGGGGGTGCAAAGATTGTAAACAAACAAATTATCTAGAGTTACAAAATTGGTTTATTCAAGCTTGAAAACTTAGCAAAATAATTTTGTGTCCATCGTTCATGCAGCAATAAATATTATTACATTACAAATTAGTATTGATAATTTACCAAACCACGATAACCAAGTCAATGTGACCATTTACAGCTTTTAACTATCTGATTTACCCAAATTTTTGCACATTATTACACTTCAAATTTTGCAAGTTCAAAGAGAACCAGGAGCTTCGAAAATCGTGCCATGTGCGACAAGGATTTTTTTTATTTCAAGATAATCCCAAAAGTGCATGACGCTAGTAAATCAGCAAACCTTTTTGCAGCAGGCATGCATAACACTATTCTTCAAGTGTTGTAACGTTATCATTATTATTATTATTATTACCGCATATTAATCTACACTTCAGTAGCAAAAAACAATTATAATAATGCACAGCACAAAAAAACAGTGAAAAAATACTACCAATGAATCTCAGTGGCTGATTATGAAGGCAAGGCCAAGTGGTGGCGAATCATTATAATAAAATTTATTTCGTATTTACCAGAGTACCTAGCTGCTTTTCTGGTGCAACAAATTGCAACTCGTCATCGTAGTAGTAGGTATATGAAACAAATGGAGCGATATGGAGGCGGTGGGTGAAGGAACGCACAACGTAACTGTACGAACGGCACATCCTTTGTTTCTTACCAATAATAATCATTGTTTTTGTAACATTCTGCCGTACACCGTGTTGTCTTCTCAAAGGCGTTGTCTGTGTAGCAATTCAATTCTCATTCGTTTTTTATCATCTCTCTTCGTCCTGCCGCCGCCGACAAGCATGTGCAACAACAGCACGTGTGTGCAGCACTCATCATAATTCTTCATTGGTGGTTAATGTTGTTTTTTTTGATATTTGATATAATCATTTTTATTCTTTAAGGGTCGATAATTTATACTTTGAAGAAAATGAACTATTTACAATATATGTTTCATAAAACTGTTAATGGTCGGTCGGTTTTAATCGCCCGTCCGGTTGGTTTGATGATACGGTACAATAAAAATGGAGAGGCTAAAGATAAAAATCTGTATGCGTTGTTGTTGCGATTATTACAGACATCAGATAATTGGAAAAGATTGTTGGGGCAATACTTTATGCCTTTCTTTTTGTGGTTTATGACTCACGCGTTAGCAAATGTTAAGATGATATTATTAGTAATAATAAATGTATGACTTATTATTATCATCGAGTAACCGGTACGTGTACAAGTTGCACGAATTATAGGCATATAATGTGTAATACCAAAAATAGTAAATCCCAGTATTTTTAAGTTAAAATGGGACTTTATTCTTATTATTTAACATGGTACAGCTCATTTAGTCACTCAGTCAGTGATAATGACATTAGGTTATTGCTGAAAAAATGTGTAATTGCACAAAGAATACAACATTAAGTGGGTTTACCACTTTTTCAAATTGTTGTCATCATCATCGTTGTCGTCATTATCATTAGACATATAAATGGTTTCCTAACATTCGTATCATCTTGTATTATCATATCATTACCTATTAATTCATTCGTGATTCCTTTCTTTCGCATTGTCCTACATCCGTGCGAAGAAATGTTGGAACACAGAGTCATCCTCATCATCATCATGATACAAGTCTTATCCTTTAAACTTGAGCAATCAAGATATAAACTCTTTATTAATTTTATCATTTTAAAAAGGTTTAACCTTTGTTGCGACAACAGTGATGATGTTATTATTTGCGCACATATCTAAAAATATACATACCTACTTATATGATATAATGTGTAATATGTTAGTGCTGGTAACGAGGATGATTAGGTATGATGATGACGATACATACTCTGTTTTGAGCACAATAATTAGCTATCGATAAGTTAACTATATGAGGTTCGTCTTCTATTTCATCAGGTTATAGTAGTAATAATCATAACATGCTTTACGTCTACTTTTATTAGAGTTTTTCTCATTTTTTTCCTTTTTGTCATTGCGCAAAAACATGAATCACGCGGTTCTTTTATTATTATTATTATTATAAACAATACGTGTTGCTTTCATATTTGAAATAATTGCAGTCAAAAAAGTTTATGCCTAATGCATATAATACCATCAAAGGGTTTTTCTCCTATTTAAATTTTAATAAATCGAGGTATTACTAAATAGCCAGCATAAACACGGTAAAATTTCAGGTTATCGCAAAAAAACGAGAATTTTGCTTCATGTCATTGGGTTTCCGCACTCGATTAATAAAAGTACGATGGACAGTTCATGCATTTAATTTTTTTCTTCAGCAACTCGGCAAGCAACGCAACGATATAATTTGCATACCAAAGTATATCGCAAATTGCGCTATGGTAAATTAAAAAGTGCGCATCAGATATATGGATCACAATCTCGTTAAAAACGGTTACCCATTATTTTGCAGTAAAATGAGCAATGTATTGAATTTACGAAACGCAAAATAACGAGGATAATAAAAGGTAACCCATTTTCATCCAAAGAATGAACAGGTTTCGGCCAGTGACTGCAGTAGAGCTGTCATCTTTTTTCCTTGTGTGTTATTCTTGCTGATTGACTTGCCCTTTTTATTTTTTGCGGAAGAACGGAAGGAAGATTTTCTGCTTTATGCTAATTAGATGCACCAAAAATGACCATTTTGCGAGTGCAGTTACTAAATATGTAGAATTGCATTTATAAATGAATGAAAAAGTGTTGTTGGCCACAAATCATCACTTGTTTTTACTACTCAAAACAGCAGGGGGGATTGTCAACTATTTATTATTTCGAGGTTAAAATGGTGGCCAAGTGTTTACAAGAAAAGAAAAACGATGGATTTGTGTAAAAAAACAACCGGCTGCACAGTGTCATCTTCAATTTAAATTTCAAAGTAAATTCATGTCACTTTTAGCACAACAACAACAGTTTAAATGGAACAAAAACAACAAGGCATATTTTTGGG
>JAANSP010004527.1:0-10106 GCA_036850745.1 Homidia socia
AGCTCATTTCACTCGTCATCATCATCATGATGATGATGTGATATGTACACTTGTAAAGTGAATAGGCTTACATACAATAATAATAAGTATATTGCATGGTTATTTCCTTGAGAAAACTAGACTTGATCATGATTCGTGATGACACACAACAAATGTCACGCTTCTCATGATGGTGTAGACTTTTAAATGGAATGTAGTTTTGAATCTGCAGTAAAATTCCAAATTCATTTTTTCTCTCGAAAACCGTAAGCTCATTTTCAAAGAAGTATACATAATGCAATTTTTTTAGGAAAAAATATATTTATTTCTTGACCCTTTTTACCTACGTCACGCAGCAAAAATGTTTATTTCTAAATTAGTGAGACTCATGAAACCTGAAAGCAGCATTTTGAGGGAAATGAGAAAAAAGAAACGCATAGGCATAACCCTTTTTTCAGATGACAAGAAGCAGTATGGGAAAATGGGAAAACATCATTTCTACGAGAGAATACGTCTGTAATTCCATTGGAGACGTCACCACTGTTTTAGAAAAGGCTGATGCACTGTGTTTGGGTGACGGGTTGCCAACAAAGTCATATATTTCTAGGTTCATAAGAACATTGTACGTTCCCACTACAAGTCTAGTGCAGTCAGCATAATAATTTACCAAGTGAGCAGATGAGGAATCTTGTAGTATGCATGCAGCAAACGATAAAGCTCACGCATTCACAATAATAATATTCCTTTCTCATGTAAAGAGAATGCATGTATATATCTGACTGAGCTTTCATAGGTAAAAACTCTCAGCAGCAGCAGAAACAGCATTTACAACAACAACAACGGCAGCAGTTTGGTTGTTGGAAATAAGAAAAAAAGAAGTCTTGCCAGTCAGTTAGTTATTATTATTATAGGTAGACAGACACATATATATATCGACACACAAACACACGGCACAACTTGTTCAAAGTAATATCCCATGTCATGCCATGCCAATAATGCATTGCAATCCTATTCCATGTCATATATATAATGCCTATCAAGATCCAAGCAGGCAAAGTTGACTAAAAAAGTTACGAGGGATACAGACATTTACACATCCCCTTCTTGTACATTAGCCCCATATGCCTTGCACTCTTCAAAGTAGTAAAGTAATACGTCTCCCTGTATACATTATAAAGAACAGCAAAAGCAGCGGCACTCCATCCATCCATTTCATAATATAGCTTCTCATTCTCAGTTGTAAACATTATTATGTACATATACCAACCAGATAGGATAGGAGAAGAAGAAACTTCCAACCAAAATACGTAGGCTGCTGTTGTGTGGTGGAAACTGGTGTGCACATGTAGTTTGACTCGTCGTCTTTTCTTATAGAAACAAATGCATTTATTATACTCACATATATGTATACCTACTTGGTATTATATATGTACCTATAAATAATGTAAGAAAACTTTGCTTTCGTCCGTAATGACGACGGAGCGAGATAGAGAGGAGCAAGCCGTAAAGTAAAACTTTTTCCCCTTCGTTATTCTTCTTCTTCTTTCAGTGTGTGATGAAATATTTCCATGCTTCCAATATATCTTTTTTTCTTTGGGATACATGCATTTGCTCACATTTTCAGTTCCACAATGCCAAAAGGCAGTGTGGTGGATATTGGATATATATTTATGCGTGAGCTTATACATTATAGAAGTGAAGAAATTATGTACCTACATTGAGTTGGTCACACACACACAATATGCATGTATGTATGTATATACATATGTATATACAGTGCTGTTTGTTGATCAGCAGTATAATAATATTGGATCGGCTACACAAAATTCTTTTGAAGCTTGATTTTACAGATACGCAAACGAACATGCATGCATGCTTGTCTGTCTATACGTTTACATTTGCTTTTGCTCGCATGCATATTTATCCCTTTTATCTAGGTAGGTTTTGTGAAGGTAAGATTGTTACAAAGCAGCAGCAGAAGCAAACGAGAGGCACGTTTGTTACTTTACACAAATCTGTGAGTATGCAAGCAAACAGGCAAGTTCCATCGAAAGGAAACCAACTTGTATGTATAGAGAGACAGACGATCATCGAGTCACTGTTTGTCGCTGCTTTTCTTTTTACCAAGTTGCGTTTCAGCTCTCTGCTCTTCTCATAAAACCAAATACAACAAACCATCATCATCATCACACAATACGATAGACAGAAAAACGAGGAATCACATCCATCCATCTCCCATCTATCTACCTAGTATGCACACACATTCAGCAACAACAACAGCATTCTGCAGACTAGGCATACGATAAAAATAATAATAATCCAACAACAAAACTGCTGGTTTTGTTGGTCTTCTTTTCATCATTAGTAACATCATCGCTCCTACAGTTGTGCTGTTGGATAATGAAAGCAAAGTAACCCTTATTACAACAACAACTGAAAAAGAGCGAGAGAGAGAGAGAGGAGCAGCAGCAGGAGAGAAAAAAAGGAGCAATGCCGAGAGCATTGTAGTTAGACAGAGTAGTAGTTTTTCTTCTGTTGATCTTGTTGTACAATAAAAATACACACGGAATATAATATAGGAAGACCATTACCACAATTTTTAACACTACTTTACTCACTACTTATCCACATTTTTTTGGACCAGTCAGTTCAGCAGTAGTAGTGGTGGTGGAGTGTGAAGAAGAACAAGACGAGAAACAGTAGTAGTAAAGTTATCCTGCCTGCATCACACAAAACATTAACATGTATACGGCTTTTATGTGCATTAATAAACACAGCGACAACAATCCATCAATACATAAAAAGTTATAGGAATACTACCACGAGCATTTACCGATGCTGTTAAACTCTTCCAGCACCACCAGACCAGATCATCGTCAATGTATCAACAACATTAACATAGTATAATAGTAGCAGTATCGTAAGGATCAGAGGATCATCATCAGCTCTGTTCTGTTCATCATCGTCATAATTATTGTAGAGAGATTCAAACTTTTTTTTTGAAAAAAATTCCTCACACATCAATCGTCTTTTCTTTCTCGGTCTCTCCAATAATAGTCAATCAGGAGAAACAACAACGAGTGAAATTGCCAGGCACAGTTTTGGATTTTTTTAGACCAGCACAGTATCGTAAGGATCAGAGGATCATCATCAGCTCTGTTCTGTTCATCATCGTCATAATTATTGTAGAGAGATTCAAACTCTTTTTTTGAAAAAAATTCCTCACACATCAATCGTCTTTTCTTTCTCGGTCTCTTCAATAATAGTCAATCAGGAGAAACAACAAAGAGTGAAATTGCCAGGCACAGTTTTGGATTTTTATAGACCAGCAAAAATTGATTTGTTCGCGGTCAGGTCGTCATCAGCAGCAGCACGGCGTAATCATCATCATTGATGATAACACATTACTGGGACTATATATCAGTCTGGTGATGATGATAATAAGAGAGAAAATGTAATACCACGTTGATAAATTTCAAAAGTGATTGTTATCATCATTATAATATACACCTTTTTGGTTTGCATATTTATTGCTGTGTCAGCATTTGAGAAAGCTGTTCAATTAACGTGTGAACAAGTTGTTTGCAAATTAAAAACACAAGTGCAAGTCCTGATTGATTGTCATCAACATTAAGTGGAGAGGAGACAAGAGAAATTGAGAAAGAGACCTTGTTGCTTGCTCATCTTTATTTTATTATTATTACGATTATTAACTGAGTTTCAAAAATTGTTCTCTAGTTGTTGGAGGATTTTAAATGACATTGGTGTTGTGACCTGTTATTTTGCAACAACGTGATCCTTATCATCGGAACATTGATATTATTATTATTCTTATCCAGCTTTTAGTGAATGGAGTACAATTTTTTAAACAAAATTAAAAGCATAAATGTGTGTGATCCACCACAAAAATCAACTTGTGTTGTTATATATTTGATTATGATTGGAAAGCAGTTTTAATATTATAACGGAGCAACAAGATTATTATTGCCAGCAACAGCAGGAGAGTGTGGTGACATGATAATTGTAATGTATTTATAGTTTTGTGCTCTACTTGTAAATGTAGTGAAAAGAGCTCATCATCATCGTCAACACAATAAACTAAATATTCATCAAGTGTTGTTGTCGCACGCTAATCTGGCTGTCAACAGGAATCAGATCAACTACTCTGTTTTATTGTTTCACTACTTGTAGTATGTAATATTATTGTTAAGCAAACACCCAAGTGACCTAGAGACATGACGATTTGGTGATATCATCACAATATATCTATCAATATAATATCTTTATCAGCAGCAAAAGAACCATTATTGATATGAAAAAGTACTGCTAAAACCATACATCAATAACATCATCATCATCAGCAAAAACTACCACTCTCTTCTCTTATCATAAAACAACAATTAACAAAAAAACTCTCAATCCGTCTTTCCGTTTAATGTTGTCTCGTTTTTGTGGATAATTTTTTATACAATATTATTTTATTGTGATGAGATAACAACATTAACAACTACCTAAAAGTTTTGTTACACTCTCTCTCTCTCTTTGCAGTAGTGTTCAATTAGTTTTGTACGTGTCTGAATAATTACAACTGGTTGAAACACGTTTTCGCAATTATTATTATTTGGTTAAAAATGTGTACCGGTAATAAATACTATTATTGCTCCTTTTAAAAGATTGTGTTCAGTAAAATAACACCGACAACCGCTTTGTGACAAAGCACGTGAAACTGTCACCATCATCATCGCGGACATAAACTGTCATTCAATATATTAGATTACAACGACAGCTTGTTTTGTTTCTTTATATTTTCCCCGTGTCATTCCATTTGTCATCGTGCGTTTGACAATTTATAAACATTGAAGTGTGCTATACTTTATATATAGCTTTGCGATCATCATCATCATCATCGCTTTCGCAGTTTGAACAGTTCTTAACTACTTTTTGGAGCAGGAGGTTGGTTAATGTGGAAAAAACGACAAGTGCATAACGGGAACGCGCATTCTCCTTGCGCTGCTGCTACCCACATCAGCGTGTGTCCGATTTCACACGGTAGTGTTATAAACATACCTACATTACAACAACAGCCCGTCCATTCTTTGTCCGGGTAAATACCATTTTCATCAACAATGTCATGATGATCTTATAAAATAAATTGTTACGCTGATGACGCTGTCGATATATGTACATTTGTACATGCTTGTAGTTTCACAGTTGTAGTAGTAGTAGTACATGCTTGTTGTTGTATAGTAGTGTTCTTTTAGTAGCTTTTTTGCACAACAATCCAATAGGCTTTCCAAATAATGACACAATTTATTACTTACTCACAATAAAACGCAAAACACAGACTTGAGTAGAGTCCGACTAGTAAGTAGTGCATGAATTTTGCATTGCCGCAAAAAAAGAAACGCTGCGCAACAATGTTGTTATTATTACAGCTATAATTTTTTTTCACAACGCTTCTGCTGCTGCTGTTACCGTTACCGCTCTTCACTTGTGAGTTTGTGTCGTGTCGTATCATCGCATGTTTAGTCGAGAAGATGGCCAATGATGCTATTGTCGTATATATTATCTTTCTTACGTAATGCTTGCTTACACACTTGCGCCACATTTTTAATGGGCTTTCCTTTTTCTGGATCAAATAAACTATCCGGATTCGGGTAGTTCACTTACTTACTCCCGCTATACCACCACCACTCTGCTATTGCTTTACCTACTCCTTTCTTACTGCTTTCCAAACTACGAACCACGCACACACTTGCTCGCATCCATCTAGTTCTACCACTACAGCTTTTTACCACCGGGCTCATACACAACGTCTAGCTATCATTATTATCATTTCCAAGTGCCCATCCATTCTATTCCGAACATCCTCTTTTTTTCTCCTCATTCCTTTGTTAACAGCTATAACGACCAGTGAAGCCACAGTGTGGTCTAGTGCCAGTATCAGTTAGTCAGTCAGTCAGGCATTGCATGCATGCTTTGCCAATTTGATAATAATAATAATATTGCTCTGCTCTTGCTCTACAACTACTACGACTACTATTATAAAATACTATACTAGTACCGCTGCTCCTTTCCGTTGTCATTATCATTATCTATGTGCTGCTATTATTGTTAATACTGCACTATACTTCTTCTTTCTCGTTAGATTGTTGTGTGCTATTGCTGCTGGTCCTACCTATTATTGTTGTTTATTGCAAATTTATTATTACGCCAAAAAAGCATTTAAAGCTGCTACTACTACTACTACTACAGCTACAATAATAATCATCAGTCTCTTTTCTGTCGTTGTTACTTACTGTATGTATACTAATAATATACTTGTTCTCGTTTTTTCCTCTTCTGAAATGACAATCTAGGTAACAACGTCGTGTGTAAACACTTTGAAGCACTTGTTCTCAGTCATCATTAGTAAACTGTGAATGAGCCGGAGAACAAGAGCTCCAGCAAAATATATTTCCTTTGTTGACACATTGAAAATATTTTTGTCTTCATCAAGTTGTATCATCATCAACCAGCCAACCAACATTGCAACCTTGCTGTTGGTCTTTGTAGCTTCTGCAGAGGAAAAAAAGTGACTGTTTTAAAAGCGAAATCACTACTTACCTACACCAGCAAACATAATAATATATCATTTTACCGGTTTCCCATTAAATTAACAATTTGAGAGTTTACAAAAGTTTGTTGTTCGTTCTTTTTCTTGAGACGGCAAAATTATTACCGAAACGGGGAGGATAATAAGCACGTACAAAACATCATCGTTTGTAATCAAACTCATAAAAATGAATTGAGAGTGGAGAATACTAATTGTATCACCAATCGCCTGTCTATTGAAAACAAGTTATACGAGAAAAAACACATCCATTTCACCACTAAAGTGCCACTTCATTAAATACAAGATTTTAGGCTACGGAAAGTTAAGAAAAAAGTAATAATAATAATATGATATAATCATTCTGCTATGTAATTTTTGAAATTATGCCATAAAAAGGCAGTTAGAGGAGAAATAGTTATATTTATTATGTGTTAATAAATCACAATAAGCACTTTCGCAACCAAGCAAGGGTAAAAAAGTATACCGATTCGATTTACATAAATAGTTAAAAAAAGTACATACATATTATTATAATAGCGATTCTACTATCATTATCAACATCATCAAAATAAAAAAGTTTATCTACGAACGTGCTGGATTTTATTAGCACTTCTAACATTTTTAGAAATAT
Organism: Homidia socia; assembly: GCA_036850745.1. Taxonomy (NCBI): domain Eukaryota; kingdom Metazoa; phylum Arthropoda; class Collembola; order Entomobryomorpha; family Entomobryidae; genus Homidia; species Homidia socia. The sequence goes on from JAANSP010004527.1 coordinate 7,206, forward strand.
TTTATTCACTCATTTGTACACAGACACATATAAAAAGCAACATTTTTATTGTTTTAAAGTTTATATTGCTAGTGTAAATTTACATGAGGGAAATTCTTCAAATGTGATACCATTTTTAACAAGGTGACGACTATGAACAAGGAAAATTTTTACAATTTGAAACTACAAGAACTTGTAAGGGAAAAGATTAAGACAGTTTATAGAAAATAACACAAGGAACAATTGACGACAGTTTCAAGTGTTTTGTGAGAGTCGTGTGAGAGACAGAAAAAATAGTAAACTTGAGTGAGAGGATTGTTGACGACGACGAAAATTTCGCGTCAGCCAACCCTGACAGTGTGTAAACTAATATCAGTTTGTGACGTTTTTATCGCGTGTGTCAGAAAATAAAACAAGTTCAAAATGCATCCAGTAAGTGCTCAAGTGGGTGTCATGCCTCAGCCTTATGGGATGCAGGGAGTGGACCCTACCCAAGCAGGCCCAGGTACCCCCGACCAGGATGGAAGAAGACAGGATATTGGGGAAATTCTTCAGCAAATTATGAACATCACTGACCAGTCACTAGATGAAGCTCAGGCCAGGTAACAATCTATTTTTGCATAACATGTGCAAATAAACTCGTACAAATGAATAAAGTAAAGTGACCGCCGCATATTAGATAAAATGTCGGTGCATTTGCCTTGTTTGCGAAAAAATACATCATTTCCTGTTTCCTCTTGTAAATTTTTCAGAAAACATACACTCAATTGCCACAGAATGAAACCTGCATTATTTAGCGTCCTTTGTGAGATCAAGGAAAAGACAGGTAATGACCATTTTATCTTTGAAACCCAGCATATTTCACTGCATTTAATCATTATTTTCGCAAAAGGATATACGATATAAAAATGATGATAGGCTATAATATGTATGTAGGATCGCGTTTTGACACAAGCTTCCTTTTAATTTTCGCATGTTTCCATTATCTCCAAAGAAGATGTGCATTTATTATTACTCACATTGACGTTCTACCAACGCGCTTAGGTATGGTTGATTTAAAAGATGTCGACGATAAGTATCTTGACATATAAATGCAACTCTCTAGAATCGTACAATCTGCAACAACCGACCTTGATTTTATGTTATCTTTCAAGTCTATATCATGATCATTATTAATAGCTTTAGACAACTATCGAAAAGAATCCATTAAGGGCCTATTCACACGTATCTCTGTCCGTATGTCTCTGTCTACTATACTTGAACTTGTTTCATCCATCCATGCGCACATACAGGTGTATTCCATTATCTTTTTTGGATTGTTGTCTGTGCAGAGTGTGAAATTATTTCAAAGAATATTATTCAAATTCACACATTGAATTCTTTACCCCCAGTATACCAATAATAAGAACACACCACTCGCAGCAGCGGCAGAAATATTTGCTAACAAAAGTTGAAAAGCACTACTATCTTTCTTGTAGTCGTGTAGCTTTTATCTTTTTCCCGTAAAAGAGTACCAAACGAAGCGAATATTAACAATACCGGGTAGCCCAGTGAAACACGCTTGTTCCCAAGAAGGATAACATCATCAGTGGCAAAGGCAGCAACAACGGTGTGATGGTGGTGCGCTTTTCCGTAGACAGCAGCAGCAGCCGCCGCAGCCCGGCAAAACAGCAGTAGTCAGTGAGTAAAGCAGTTGCACCACCACCGTAGCAGCCAGGAAAGCTTATAGCTGTGCAAACACTTTATCAATGAATGTCCCGTCAAGGGACTGTCACTCAAAATCAAGAAAATTTCCGCTAACATTTCCTACGTGACTTAAATAAATGTACATTCAGAAACAGCTTAATAATTCGAGGATCAGTTAAAGATGTAGGCTGCCGCTGCCACCGGTTGTTGTATAACATGCATAAGTGCCTTGTATGCTTACTTATATGCGCATCATTTCATTCATTGCCATCTTTTCTTTGATAAAAAATTATACACAAACAAGTCGCTTCTTTCTCTACTTGTTTGTGTGCTGCGTGTGTACAGTTTACGTCAAACTTTATTTACTTCATCCCTCACGTTTCACCTACTTTTCTTTACAAATTCACATTATTTTAGCATCCAGACTTACACATAACTCGTTGCATTTATTGGCATTTTTGTTTCTTAGACCGATTACTACTACAACTAAAATGAAGGTGGTGGTAATATCATATAATTTTCCATTTTGCGGGAATCAACAACTGTTTGAAAATAAAGTAATGACAATGGTGAACATGACATGGTCTTGAAATCGTTTTGTGCTTTTGCTGTTCTAGTACATAGTTCTGTGTTTAAGTTGTGGCGATGTTGATAAAAAATAAAAGGAAATGGGTATCGGTATATGGTAATGAACCCAGAGAAAAGAGCATACTGCATCGTCTTCGTCATCATCACCACCTCCACCATATTTTCTGTCATAATTTTTCACAACTTTTGGCATCTTTTTCCAAACTTGTGAGCAAAAGAAAGGGGCGGACGAGGGAGCAAATATGATTTACTAGGCTCATTTGTTTTCAATAAGATAGGAGCCGTCTTAAAAAGTCTACCACAAGTCTCACCGACTTTTTTGCACTCATACTACAATATTTTTTATCTTTTACTGTCCACAATTCAAACATGTTGAATATTATTGTGCGTAAAATTTATTACGAATAAAGGCAAAACGGAAAAAAGCACATGGCCCCGTAGTTTTTTGTATACTTTTGCTGTGCGATTATGCATACTTGTCTTGTAAGTATCAAAACAGAATGGCACAAAAAGTGGTGGTAGCAGCTACTTTATTCTGTGCTGCTGCACTAAGAAAGCATAACAGTAATTTGTTTGGCAAACATAAAGTACATAAAGTTCACTTTTCTTCTCATAATATCTCTGCTTTTCAGCAAAAAGATAAGAAAT
>JAANSP010004528.1:0-10106 GCA_036850745.1 Homidia socia
TCTGGGTCTGTCTGTTTTTGTCAATGAATATTGCTTTGTCTCTCGTTTCCTTCTTATCATTCACATGGAAGTAGCACAGGTGTAGTAATACAACGATAATACAACTCTGCCAGAATTTAAAAGTTTTCAAAATTTGTCAATGCTAAATATGTGGTTGCTTTACAGAGAAAAGTATAAACAATTAAAACAACAATACCAGATATTTTTTTAATTTTTTTTAAATAATTAAGCATATTCAACCCTAACCTAAAGTAAACACATTTAATGGACTTAACCGTTGGCAAAATTTTATATTCTAATTTGTAGAACGAAATTATTGAAGTTGTGAATCGATCTTTAGCTCCAGTCAAACTGGCTTTTTAGCAGACAAAATTATAAGCAGGTGTGAAGAATGTCTGGAACAATTTATTAAGCTATTAATATAACAATTACCATTACCTAGTAAAAGAAGTGAAGGTAACATGCTGCGCTGAAATAAGACGTTGACTATATATGTAGATTGTAGATATATCTATACAGTCACATTTTATAAAAGCCAAGAAAAGAAGCAAAATAGACGATCATCATGGAATTATGTCCAGTGTCTCCATTCTTTTTTTCATTCATGGCTTATTTAGTTAATACTTTTTAGGGAAGGATTGTGTGTTTGTATTCAGCTCCCAGTTTTTGAATGTACATATTTTCTATATACTTTTTTCCTTTCACGTAGGTTCAAAATTAGTGAATGAATTTTAATGCAGAAAAGATAAATGAAGAAGAAGAAGAGATAAAAATGATTTTCGTTGACTCATGCAGAATGATGGATAGAAAATAGAGGAAAATGATCGCGATGGCGTCATTCATTATCCTTCCTTACTTTCGTCTTTTTGTAATAGAACAAGTGAAGCAAAAGCAAAATCAACAGTTTGTGAACAAGAAGCGTACATATATTTTTTTGTTGTTCCGAAAGACGTTCATTCAGAATTTCTAAATCGAGCTTCCAAAAAACCCCTAGTCTGAAAATGTCTGCTTTTTAATAAAATAATGATATGATTAAGTGAATGATACAACTTTTTGAGAGTCTTGTAAATGGCTTGGGTGTTTCATAATCAATATTCTCAAAAAATATGCATTCACATCTGAAAAAAGTTAAATCCATATTATTATGCACAAAGTATTTTACGCATACCTAAATACTTACAGAGACTGTAATTTTATGGTGACCGAACGAAAGTTGTTAAAAATGGTGTAGGCATTACACTTACCATTGAGTGGCCAAGGTACTCGGCTGCGTTATCTGAAATGTACAACAACTTCCCGTTCTGGGTCATCATGATCAGGAAACCACTAAGTGCCTGTAATTCCATAAAACATAAATTGGTTAGTTAATGCTATAGCCATCAATGTCACGTTATAACGTAATGCCATTACCGCGAGATTATATTGCTCGTTTATCAAACCAACAACAATTTAGTACACTCTCGTCATAGTTTGGCATTAAAAAGTACTACAACGATATAAAAAGCACATGCGCATTAAATTATTTGTCATTCAACTATCTGTCAGTCTTCCAATGTTTTTGTATGTTCCAAATTATTGTATTTGAATTAGGTAGTTAAAAAATAAACTCATCATTAAAATTCGGTTTTTTTAAAAAAGCGGGGCAATGGGAAACGAAAACAAATTTTTAATCTTGGGTAAAACCACTGTCCCATTTTGAGCATATATGCAGTAAACTTTAATTGATTTAATTGTCTTGAAAAAGTGAGATGTAAAAACATATTATTAGTCATAACAAGTTATGAATATTTTTCCATAATCTCTTTTTATGGCGACGTATTTTTTATGAATGAGGAATAAGAGATAAATTGCAAAAAATGTTGTTACATGAATGCAAGTGAGTATGTGTACACACATGCGTCAAATTATGCAAAATCATGGACCATTATTCATAAAAATTATTGGCCAATTCAAGGTTGCCCAGAAAAGGAAGAACGAATTTAAGTTGATGAATGGAGAGAGAACATAAAAATAAATATTAACCTTAAGTATTCATTCATCATCCTTTTACATTTTGGGTTTGTTTGCAATAAGTGTACTGAATTATTATAAAATGTTCAATGACTATAATATCATTTCTATTATCATCTATAATGCAATTTCAACACAAAACGATTACCTTAATCCATATTTTTTCTTCCTGTTGCAGATGAATATGCTGCTCTTGTGTATAATTTTTTATACATTTTTATAACAAGTATTACCTTACAAATCCGAATTGGAATAAAGTATAACTTTGAATGCAGGTAGGTATAATTATTTCGTTAGTAATATACAGTCAAAATATTATACCTAATATTATGTACACACCACACAATTTTTTTTATTCATTTTATCCATCTGTGGATGTAGTTATCCTGTTTATTGTAAACAAAATCTCTTTCAAGCGCTATTATTATTATTATTAATATGTTATGGATTACCTTACCCGTATTTGGCTCAAGTGTTTATATATTATGTGCTTATTATGATAGGTTTGTGCGAGCCCAGAGGCTAGTTTGTCTCATAAATTTTGATTTTCAACCCCGATCAGTAACTGATTGATGTTTTAATAAGTGATTTTCCAAAACGCGCTCACTCATTCTTCATTCACTCTTTTATAAATCTACCATCCTCTCATTAGATACGTGTACTTGTGTACCTACATAATACATGCATTTATTAAACAAGTGTGTACTTCCCATTTGTAAATTTCCCTACGTTCGTTTTACAAGAGTACGCAAGCTTGGATGAGTTTGTAGTTACAATGAGGATAAATATTCAATGCGAAAGTAACAAGCAGTATAGTATTCAACAACGTTATCTAGACCACAAATTGTGGTCCACAATTTCCATCTACCCCTGGAGTCTTTCCCTTTTCTATTGTGCGTAATTGATTGGGCTTGGTTTTTAAAACGCCAATGCGTATATAATATGCATTCATAAAATATGATTGTTTAGTAAAAGTATCAGATATGATTGCAAGCAAAAATATCGTATTTTTAAACGTTTTAGGTGAAAATGGAAAACGCTGGGTTTCACCAAAATTTCATAAAAAGGCCTTACAACACTAAACATTCATTGCAGTATATTTACTACTGTTTTCGATATGATATGTTATCTCTGATGACTTGTTTCCTATCTTTAGAACAAAATTTCCCATTCCACTTGATTATATTTATTGTAAGGAACCTTATTCTTTTAATATTCTTTCTCTTCACTATTATTATTCCTACGCATACTATTCATTGACAGACTGTCAGTAATATAGAGACCGACAAATCGAAAATTTGAAATGAAATGGAACGCTACCATATACTACTCCTTTCACACGGCTAATCTCACTCTCACTGTGAACGCTATGTAAATTACTTATGTCATCTTGTCAAATATTTGGTAAGAAAGAAGGTGTGCTGGTGTGCAGTTCAATTTATATGATAATTTATTTTTCGGATTTATCTAGCACATACTGATGGCATATTGTTATATCCGCCACACTGTATACATACATGTACGCACTTTTTAATTCAGGTAGCAATTGAATCATTGACAGGTGACAGACTGAAAACTATTACAATGTCTTTTATCCTTCCTCCCATTATATTCCCAACGCAAAATAATAATGCTCAAAGAAAAAAAGCTGTGTGTGCTCCTGTCCAACTTTTGACTACTGCTGCGTGATTATTCTAAGCAGGAATAATCAATACAGCAACTTTTTATGAGCGGTACTAATATCAATGAAGACGTCACTTGAACATTGCAATCCTGGGCACGATGAGATGAGATGTGCTTTCCACACTCTCAAAGGGCTAAAGTGTAAAGTATCCAGTACCTATTGCATTGAACACATATCCATCTTGCTGCTAATATTCATTGTCAGTAGTAAGCAAGTATTAAATTTTCCTAATAATTGTTTTTGCATATAGACGAGTGAGAACACAACCAGTGTAATAATGTGCAATTACACGTCCAAGTCGGTCAGCAGTAGTCTGTCTAGTAATCAGTGCAGCAACAACAACATATACCACTACTGTTATCATACCTTTGAAAAAAGTCTTCATTAAAGTAGTAAGCAAGTATTAAATTTTCCAAATAATTGTTTTTGCATATAGACGAGTGAGAACACAACCAGTGTAATAATGTGCAATTACAAGTCCAAGTCAGTCAGTAGTAGTCTGTCTAGTAATCAGTGCAGCAACAACAATATATACCACTACTGTTATCATACCTTTGAAAAAAGTCTTCATTAAACAACCAGCAAAAAAGTTCCTAGCTAAGTAATGGGTAGTAATGCCGTTCATAAACCATGGCTTAACCCAAATGTTTTGGTTTGGTCATTGGCGCTATGGTTCAAAAAAATTCATTCTGGTTCTGGTTAGGGAACAAATGGTTCGATCTGGTTTGGGTACAAAACCAAACCAAAAAACCATGTGCAAACCATGGTTATGTAGTTCTGTACAAATACATAAGAGTGAGAACACAACCAGTGTAATAATGTGCAATTACAAGTCCAAGTCAGTCAGTAGTAGTCTGTCTAGTAATCAGTGCAGCAGCAACAACAACATATACCACTACTGTTATCAAACCTTTGAAAAAAGTCTTCATTAAACAACTAGCAAAAAAGTTCCTAGCTAAGTAATGGTTTTCTTTGAGCAACACCAACACACCATCCACATCAACAAGATGAGACGATGATGAAGTTATCATTATTTCAAATTTCATTCCAACTGCAGGCGATATGAACACTTGATAAAACAGGTATGTATAAGAATATAATATGTGCAAATATATCCTATTGTGCGTAGATACCAACACAGAAAATATGTACGAAAGAAAAAAAGTATGAATTGCACTACAAAAAAAGTCTTCATTAAACAACTAGCAAAAAAGTTCCTAGCTAAGTAATGGTTTTCTTTGAGCAACACCAACACACCATCCACATCAACAAGATGAGACGACGATGAAGTTATCATTTTTTCAAATTTCATTCCAACTGCAGGCTATATGAACACTTAATAAAACAGGTAAATACAAGAGTAATATGTGCAAATATATAATATTGTGCGTAGATACCTAGTGTACGAAAGAAAAAAGTATGAATTGCACTACTCCGTCTGCGAACGTAATATTGTATGCATACGCAAGTCTGCAGCTTAAGTCTTAAATGGCAAGAGTAATCAACCAAGTTGGTAGGGAAGCTGTCACTGGTGCCAATAAAGTTCGTGATTCGTGAGCTACCATCACCAATCACCCTTCTTTTCCTTTCCGTCGTCGTCGACGCATCATCTTGCAATATTATTATTATGATGATGATGCCTATAAGAAAGTAAGAAAAGATGAAAATATGTATACATGTATCTGTACATGATATGCTTGTACTATTTATTTTTGTTATTATAGGAATATGGATCGTTCATGCATAAAATCACTCTGTTGTTCCTCCAACCGACCGTAGGTGTACTTTACTCCCATACAAATTCAAAATGTTGATGAGCGAGTAGAGATATTTTTTTCTCTGATCTCTTTATCCACCAGAGGCATATCATCATAAAATCAAAATATTAGCATAACATTCCTGCCTCATTCACACATTGTTTGACTCGACCAATGCCGATACTTTGAAATGAATCAGTGCAGCGAAACACCTATTCCATACATAGAACTGCGCAGTCATTTCGAAGCAGCGTATGTATTACCTGCGAGCACTTACTTTAGCAGACTTCCAGACATGATCATCATCATGGGTTCCAGACCACTTTTCTCTTTACTAAAATAATAAACTACTCGGTCGGTACTTTTAGAGTCTTTTAGCATGTTTTAATTTTTTAATTCAACTTGCTTATTGTGCATATTGATTACTAGGTGTAAATGGACGTGTTTTCACATATTTACTGCGCAAAGTGCACCGCCACATAAACGTAAGCATAATATTTACAGACTGCGTAGTGCCAACAATCAACGTATCAACCTTTGAACGTACTATATCGAGCGACAACATGGCACATACATAAATATTACATACAAGGCTTATTTGCTCTATAAATCAAACGGGCCAAATCGAGATGAGAAATAAAGTGGTGTGTGGTGGTATTTACCATCTACTTCTATTTTTTCAATGTTGACAAACCCTATCAATATGAATTGTTGTAAATAAAATTAAAGATATGTCTACCTACGCTTTTCAGAGAAGTTTAAAATAAAACGCACTTGATAAATATGGCGGTCAAGCGTCAAAAGTAATAAAGCGTAAATTCCTAAAAAGCCAAACGCTGAATAGTCAAGTTAAAAAAGAGGAAGATGTTACTGTGCACCAACACCCACCCTGCTATTCACAATCGCTTCAATTTACCATTGTTATCATCTTCATATTTTTTTACATTTTTTCTTCATTATCACAAACGCAAACAGCATTAACAATAATAAAACGACAAAAACAAGTAGTGTAGTCCAAACAATGCTTACCTTTGAAAAGCCGATGTTTGGTGTGGAATATGGGTGACCCAATTCGTGCTGCCGTTTGAATACTGCAAAACCAAAAAAAATAATACTGTTTAGAAAACGAATGACAACACAACAAAACATGAAAAAAGGCTGTCAATACATTGAAAAATTCTTTTTATTGCTCTATTATCATTATTAAAAAGCAAATGCATGAATTTATTTATTTTATTTGGAAGAATAAGTGAGGAGGGCTGCATGATGTTGCCTATTCTGTCAATATATATAAATGTATGTTTAAATGCATATAATAGTTTTTTCTGCTTCCTTTCTATTATATTATTCCCTGAATTGTTGTGTGTGCCACAACAATTCATTATATTATTTTTTGCACATCCCCCCACAACATTATTATTATCATTACCATTCTTGTCACTATTGTGTTGCTTCTGTATTAGTAGAGATGCCTATATTACACAGCAACAACACTGCTGTTCTGCTGTTTCCTTTTGAGAATTTAATATCAGAGGAGGATAGGAAAAATAAAGCAGTGGTGAGCAATAATTTATAACATTAAAAAATTTAACAGAAGGCATAAGCAATCTCTGTTTGCCCGCACTAAAAGATACACATAATAAAAAAATAAGTAATCCAATACAATAAAAGTGGACACATGGGATTTTTCGTGATTTTCCACCTTAAATAATAAAAGTGTACAATCAAGTGGAATAGGATTGAATGAATGAGCGTTTTATGTACCATTTCATTGTCAATTTTTCACACACGGACGTTATCATCATCGCATTAAGAAGATGGCTATAGCTGTATAGTTAGAACAGGTAAGCTCATTCTTTAGAGATACAATCAAGTGGAATAGGATTGAATGAATGAGCGTTTTATGTACCATTTCATTGTCAATTTTTCACACACGGACGTTATCATCATCGCATTAAGAAGATGGCTATAGCTGTATAGTTACAACGGGTAAGCTCATTCTTTAGAGTGGATAACAATAACAAAAAAGCAGAGGAGCACATTGTTATTATTATTTTATTATTTTCATTGAATATTTTTTAACAACAATAATTCGCAGAATATCCACCATCATCCCTAAATACTATACTATACACAAACTTTTCTTTACAATCATTAAATTATGACAGGTTACAATATGATTGGCCCTTCAATTTCATACCACCGTTCAGTTCGCCTTATAAATAAATCGACTTGACCGTACGTAAAGTACATAAAACATGCGAACGACAAACGATCAACATCAAAAAATTGTGGTGGTAATCATTGGGTACGCTCTGCTAAAGTCACCATGGTCAAAGTATGTATGGATGCAGTTCGTCATGTTACAATGTTATTTGAATAAAATTACAATATTTGCATTATAACGGCAATAAAATTGGTCTATAAAATAATCATAGTAATTTTTCTCAAGTAATATGACAGGAGGGATAGTATAACAAGAAAAATTCATCATAATAGTCAAACACAGACACACAAGCACTAATCCGTCAAAATTGTTTCAATCGTTTTTGCTCCTATCAGTTCATCTATAAACAAATGCTAAATTATCGTACAAACTCAATTTTTTGTCCCTCCTTTCGCTCATAATCGTCAACAGCAGAAGATCAGCAGTGCCTGTTTTGAAGTGTGTACTAGTACTGCTGCTGCTTTATTAGGAACATATACTCGACTCACTGGCGCAGGATGATTATTATTACCAAAATTTTATAATGATCAATAGCCCAAGTTGCTAAATTACAGCCAAAGTCACCCCTAAAAGTGTGCTTCGTAGAGGAAAAGGAAAGGGTTGAAGATAGCAGAGCAGTAACAACAGAACAAGTGGTTCTTTATTTTTGGCATTCAACCATCAACCAGCTAAATAGCTCGATACTATCACATCTGCCAGATTTAATAGCAACCTTACAAATTTCAAGGTAAAAATGCACAAAAAAATGTTTTGAGCAAAGTGGTTCTTTATTTTTGGCATTCAACCATCAACCAGCTAAATAGCTCGATACTATCACATCTGCCAGATTTAATAGCAACCTTACAAATTTCAAGGTAAAAATGTATAAAAAATAATATTCTGTCTAATAATGATAGGCTTGTTTCTGATGACTTTGTAAAAAATGCTTCTTTATGATAAACTTTGTATCTGTCAATTTTAATTTAAAGTAGAGAAAAGGAAATGACACATGACATTTTTTTTCTTGGCGTTTTCAAATAGGTCAAGTAAACGCCGCTGCAAAAGATGTCAGAACTAAGCTGGTTTGAAGGGTTTATCCTCGCCTCACCCCACCTGCTTATGCTTATTGCTGTTATTGTTGTGGCACTTTCCGTATCCTCAGTTTTCTTGGATGAAGAACACATCTTGGCTGGCGTTTTTATTACCGTATGTTCAGTTGTAGCTTGTGCCGTCTGCATCTTGGGATTTTGGCAGGGGTACGGCTGATTAATGATCAAGGACGATAACGGTAGTGTGGTGTATGGATGGATAGATGAAAACTGTGGAATACCTACGCGATCGTATCATCGTCAATTTCTCATTGCTGTGATCTAAAGATGCTGCTGTACTTTGGTACAACAATACAATGAAGACCACACACTTACCACCACCACCACAGCCATATTTCCAACTTAATCATTGTATCTGATCCTGATCCCATCGTAGAAAAGAAGAAAAAAATGTTATAGTGTGGTGTATGGATGGATAGATGGATACTGTGGAATACCTACGCGATCGTATCATCGTCAATTTCTCATTGCTGTGATCTAAAGATGCTGCTGCTACTTTGGTACAACAATACAATGAAGACCACACACTTACCACCACCACAGCCATATTTCCAACTTAATCATAGTATCTAATTCTGATCCCATCATAGAAAACGAAGAAAGAAATGTTTATTTTTATTTGTGTCTTGTCTTGTCCAATTGTGCCAACTTGTGTATCAAAATTTTCAAACCCGGATTTTCATTAAAATTCTCAGTCACTGCAAATAACTTGCGTATTATTTTAATAGCTTTTTTGTACAAGCACGGCCCTAATAGTAAATAACGTTTGAGTTGTTGGATTTCTTTAAAGTAATTATTAATGCAAGTGTAAAAGAATGAAGATGAGCTTGTAATCAGAGGAGAACGGAGAACTGGTAAAAAATGTATAAGGGCATTTTTTTCTAATAGTGAGAGATTTACCAGTTACCAGACAGGATTACAACAAGCCGATGCCGATTTTTTTCGCGTTTTTTACCCGCTCATGAATTCAATGTTCCTCATTGTAGACGTTTGCATGTGCATGTACGTATTAATTTCAAACTGATCAAAATATAACCGACCGGCACCAGCAGCTGCATAATGTAATATGGGCTGTTTCTTGATGGCTTAAAAATTAATTGACCAACAAAGTAAATTAAAAATTGAAAAGGGGAAAAATATAATGCAAACACGGGTTTAAAAGTGTGTGTGTGAGAGAGAGAAAGAGAGATGGAAAAGGCAGTCCGTATTAGACTAGCCATAATAAAAGCTGTTTCATACCGATGATGATATATGTGTGTGTACAATATTATGAATATATAAAAAATAAGGAGTAATAATAATAATGATTCATGAAATATAATACACTTTATCGGACAGTA
>JAANSP010004529.1:0-10105 GCA_036850745.1 Homidia socia
TCACTCGTTTTACTTTAATGAAATTTATATATCTACATCTATTAGATATATATATATATATGGAATATAGATAGATAATAAAACATATATTCTTCCGATATCTCTGAGTCATGACGAGTGGAATATATCCATGAATACTTTTACAAGTTGGATCTCTTTTGTTCGGTTTCTCTAGGATAATATTGAAAACAAGGTAAAAGGGTTTGATCATCTCATCCCTATAGATGCACTGCATACGACGCCAAAGGGAGAAAAAGTAGCTTACGAAAAAAAACAAGATTATATTGATTAATATGGTATCTATACAGAAAAATAAGTAAATACATATATATTATGGGTTTGATAAAGGTGGAAAAAAGATGCTTGCGGATGAGTGAGTTTATGCTACTTATGGCGTGTTGTTGTGTGCAATATTAAAAAACACAATGCCATGTAGGTTTTGAAATGTAAGCAAGATAATATATTACCATGATATTATGTAGCAACATACATAATATAACTATTAGGCATTGCAGTGCAGTGGATGGGATATACATATTTTGAGCATATTACTCTGTCTGAAAACTTAATAGAAAAGTAGTGAATGGATATTTTAATATGTAGCATGATAATATGCAAGAATGCACCCGTTGTCGTTGTCGCACATGCTTGTGTGTATTTCATATAAAACGTATGTATATTTGTGAGTATATAAGTATTGGTGGTGGTGGGAGCGAGATAGAAAGGAGAGAAGACGGAGAGAGAAGAGAATTGTCTTGTCGAATGATTAGAATGGTTGGATGTTCCTAATTTGCAGGGATTGAATGTACGAGTCAACCTTTCCTCGGAGGACCCATCCATCATGTGCCGTCAACTCCCCAAAAACTGTTTCTTTCCCTGCCCCATATGTCTCGCTCCTCCAACCAACCAACTTTACAAGACCAGAAAGGAGACCAAGTGAATAACAAAAGGGAGAAGCTTTTTCCAATAGAATTTTGCCCTTCTTCTTCTCTTTTTACTTACTTTTGTACTTGTGAAACTCACTGTGGGAGCTCTTAGAGAGAGTGTGAGAGAGAGATGCATTGTGTTTGCTCAACTTACGCAGTTTCGTCAGATTTTTTTATCTTTTGCATTCATAACACATTATTCACAATATATCAGCAGCACATTTCTATGAATATGCAGTTTATTGTGTGACATTACACACGTTTTCAAGGTACATGTATTTTGGTGTTAAATAATTACTGCAAATAAATACATTGCCTGCAATATTTATAAGTGTAAAAATGTTAAATTACGAGCAATAGTGCTTGCATTGAAAAGGAAGTAAATAAAAAATGAAATGCTTATGTGTATAATCAAGAGTATCTATTCCTCCGGTTTATTTGACATTCAAACAAACTAAAAACAAAATCAATGACATACGTTATACGTTAAATAGTTTATAGACATTTCGTTAAAAATTATTAATTGGTATTAAATCGTTTTTTACAAAAAAGTAATCATATCGATTACGTGTCTTTTTGCTAATGCTTTAATCCTTTATCTACTTGTCTAAAGTATTTATACATGCTAAATTAATGAAAGTATAAATACTAAATGGCATGTGATAACATTTGGCTTCTAATTTTCCACGAATTTTCAAAGCAACGAACTCTTAAAGTAAACATTGATATAGGCCGATAATAGTATTTAGACACGTTAAAAACTGTATTTCATAAACACGTTCATATATTTGCAGTTTCTCTTAATTTGTTTAAATTTTGTAATATATTATATCAAATTATTTGTAAATTTCTGCATGTATCTGCAAAGATAAAATAAAATGAATAAACTATTTTTGCATTTAAGAATGAAAATTTTGACCTCTTTCAATAAAAGTGAAATTCCATTAACTTGAACTTTATTACTTATCAAAAGAGCACATTCGGAACCTATAGGTGGAATTGTCCAGATTTCCCCTTAAAGAATAAACAAAGACGTATATGTTATGCTAATGCCTGCTTGCTTGCAAGCCCAAAAACCACCTCTACAAGTTTCAAGCACACGATCTCTATGAACAAATTTAGTAACAAACTAGAGACAGAGGAGTTGTGTAAAATAGAGAAAGCCGGTGTTTCATCAACCGCTCAAGCCCTCCCTCTAAGTAAGATAAATCCAATATGTTCCTGAGAGTGGGCAAAAGGGAAAACGTCGCGACTGTGCTTTTCAGACGAAAGTGTAGATGGAAGTTGTAGCATTTCTTACCAGTGGTACGTCTGTTTTTTCCTTAGTTGTAAATCAAAACTCTGCAGGATGACGACAACGAGATATTTGAGTTTGGACAACTTGACAAGCTCGGCAAACTAATTACCGGTCTGGAGCATTTCTGGAAATAAAAAAATATCATTTCATAATTCCATAATGTTTTGAAAATTTAAATATTTTAGCAGGAAAGAAGAGATAACAAGAAAAAATACGATTTTTAAACTTGCATTTTTCTCATGAAAAATAAAAAAGTTACAGTCTTGGTTCAATTTTCCAAAATCTTTTTTTCCTTTAACAAGCCACTTTTATTGTCAAAATGAATAAAAAATATTGGAAATTAAATAAGAATTTTCGCAATCTTCTCTTCTCCCATATTTCAAGAGTAATTGATATTTACTATATTAAGCTGGAGTATTCAATGCTCAATGCAGCACTTTTTGGAAACTCTTTTTTTTGTTTATTTAGATAAAACATTTTTTACAAGTTTTCCAGACCGCATCAAGCAAACACATCAACTCAAGTCAGTAGTATTATTTTGTTAAGTCAGTCTCAGTAGTCAGCAGACTCGTTTTATTTTTTGCTTTTAGCACCAGCATTTTTTACACAACACTACTCCTCCAGTCTCGCCGACGCCAACACGCTTTAACCAAATACAACAGTAGCATCATCATTATCATCATCATCGTCATGTTCTAAATCACTGACTTTCAGAAAAGGAAACACGGCTACTTTAGTAAAGACGGAAAATGTACATAAGCAACCCGAACATGCATGAGTACCTACACCGCCACCACGGCCACCACCGCCACTCTGCAGCCAATCCAACTAGAGACTTAATACCACCGCCACCACCACTGCCACCAGACGCATTTTATTATTTGGAGAGTAGTAGTGTTGTTTGCTACCATTTCACCACCGTAAAAAGTCGCTATTTACTTGCAAACCAAATGCGGTGAATAGAAAATGCTATAGCGTCATCATCATCGTCATCATTGGCATTGGCATGCCTCTTTATTGCTTATGCATGATGATGATGGTGACTGGTACTATGTAGTTTCATAATATAACTTGCTCTTCTTCTTCATGGATTATTATCAATTTTCTTTTTTTATTATTGGCTTGCTACATTAACTCAAATAATAAATCTATACAAAATCGTAATCTTCATCCATCTGGCTCGATATTATTAGCTGCTATTATATTATATTGTGTATTATTTTTTGTGTGTTGAGTGTTTTGTGAAGTTTTATACAAGAATCATTTTCCATCGAAAAACTTTAAGCGACGATAACAACTTTATTCTTTTTTCAACATGTTTGAAAATTTTGTAGCAACTTTTTCTAGGCATTAGGCTTCTTGCTGTTGCGTATTCCAACTTAATAATAGGTAGTTTTTGATAAACTTTTTATAGTCGTTCAGGAAATCATGTCATTCAAATATGTAATTAGGAAAAGCATAATGTGGTTGTGTTTTTAAGGTTCAGTGGAAAAGTGGAACATTTTTTTGGAATAGAGAAACTAGGAACTCTGCTAGAAACTCGTGAGAAGCTTACAAATTCAAAATAGTCATCACAGTTGAAGGGGTTTAGGCAGGTTCCTGTGATGACGACGGACCCTGGTTGCTGGTCCTTGGTCATGCCTACACCCGTCAGCAATGTTCTCTTCACACAAGAAAGCGCAAACACATTTCCCGTGTGAACCCTCATGCATTTTAAGCCATATAAAATATTTCATCATCATGAACGCCAGCCTATTCGTCACGGATTAATGATACATCTATAAGGAAATGGAATCTGAAAGAAGAATAATAATAATAACTAATATCTAAAATATATGTACATTCATATGCACAAAACCAGATAAATAGATTGTTCTCTTTTCTCTTCACTTTTGCCATTATGAGCGAACACAAAGTCTCTCGCTTGAAAATGCTTTTCCATTTCAATGTTCTTCTTCTTTCTTTCTCTCTCGTTTTCGCTCTCTCTTCCATACAAGTCGCAGAGTTACTTGTAATATCCATCCGTTTTTGTTCCCAAATGTTAAATATTGTATGTACATTTTATACATACCAAACATTACATTATTATTACTATGCAAGCGCACACCACACTACAGTATAGTTTTTACTTTTGGCTACATTTTGTCTTGCTTCCTTTTCATTCGAGCAAAGCCAGTCTCGGCTTTCTGGCTTGATGATTAATGACCTGAGCTTGTCAAATGTGATAGGCTAGAAAGAGAGAAGGAATCGATGGCCATTATCCTCAACAGCAGAAGCAGCACACAAGCATTATTACATGCGACTTTAGACTAACTCGTCGTATCAACAAGAAGAAGTACACATCTAGATTCATTTTCTTCAAGTAAAAAAGTATTGTGTTGTGTGTGTGTAAGCTACCACTATCGCATCACAAGGAATAAAACCAAAACCATTTTATACCTTTTTTCCATATATTTTGTACATATATTCCATGTATAAACTTTTATTCACTTTACTCAACGACTACGACGATGCCAACAAAAAAAATCATCATCGTCAACCATCACACAGCAGCAGTAGCAGTAGAAGCAGTAACCGAAAAAATTCGCTGTTCCTGGTACCTTCCAGTATTGTTGTGATCCATTTTGACTGCTGCTGGTTCTACATAGTTTTGACTCAAGTCAAGTAATAGCAATAATAATAATCTGCTGGGCTTTAACCTAAAGGCTACCAAAGGCTCAGGTGTTGAGTTTCAAATGACTTTACCATCACTACCACAGGCTCAGGGGATGAGTTTTTGAAAGTTGACACTTCCCTACCAACAGCTCCATATGTGAGCTAAATTATTTTTTACCGTAAATACCACGAAGCTCAGCATCTGAGCTTTCAATAAAATATGACCTCGCTACCAAGGGCTCAGATGCTGAGCTAATGTTATTTTAAATGGATGATAACAAATACAACAAATCATACGATTTGCACTGTCATATCATCTGTCACTTTTTACACTTCATGCGTGGGTGGGTACGAGTAATGTTTGCGAGTTTGCTGATTGCTGCTAGTAGTTCATTTCTGTTTAACTATTTACGCTGTAAATCAAGTAATTATCTATTTACTCATAATTTGTGTTTGGTGAATTACTAAAATATGACAGGTAAGCTATAATATCATGCGAACAACACAAATCGTAGTACTTTTGGAAAAATATTTACTAAATGTTGGACTCATCATTTTAACGCTTTCGAATTAATCATTACAGATCGAACAGGTTTTGAAGACAGTCTGTCCCTTTTCAGTGGATCGGACACAGAGCCATCATCAGATTCAGAAACTGAATTTGAGGACATAGATGATGATGACGGATTGACAGTAGGTTTTATTAATTACGGTCACATCTAATTTATTATTTTATCTTGCCAGAAAGCTTTTTGAGCTTGTTTTTACTGGTGCTTTATAGGATCACAATGCCCCAATTAGTTGGAGACAGCCCTTCCAGCCTGATGATTCGACGTTTTTATCAGGTCCTTCGTTTACCACAAGATTTGGGATCGACGGTGACTCAACTCCAACTGCAATCTTTCGTAAATTCGTCACTGACGACATGATCGAGGATGTTTGTGACGAAACCAACAGGTTTGTAATGCAGGTGAAGGAAAAGCAACCTAATGCGTACCCCAAATGGAAGGATGTCACGGCTAATGAAATGTGGCGTTTCATCGCAATCAATTTATCAATGGGCTTAACACAGAAACCATCCATAAAATCCTACTGGAGTAGAAACAAAATCTTAGAAACACCGTGGTTCGGGGATGCCATGAGTAGAAATAGGTACCATTTTTCAAAAAAGTGCATTCTATTATGAAACTGATAGTAGTGATTGCATATTATACGATATTACTAGATTTGAAGCGATACTGTCCGGGCTTCATCTTCACGACAAGGAAAATGTGCCGCCAAATAATACAGACCGGTTCATCAAGCTCGGAAGTTTTATGAAGAAACTGGTTCAAAATATGAACGCTGCTATTTCCCCCGGAGAATTCCTCTGCCTTGACGAATCTTTGCTAGGATTCAAAGGTCGATTATCCTTCAAGCAATACAATCCAATGAAGCGCTCTAGATTTGGCATTCTATTCTATGTTTTAATGGATTGCAAAACTGGCATGGTTTTGGACGTGCTGCCCTACCAGGGAAAAACAACAAATCTCCCAAAACCTCTAGTTGCAGAACTAAATAGAGGCGGAGCAACTGTTGCACTGATGTTGGAGCCCTATTTTAATAAAAGTCATAAAGTGGTAGCAGACAATTTTTTTAACAGTCCAGCACTTGCCCTCAAGCTCCTGGAAAATCAAACGTTTCTGTTGGGTACTGCTCAAAAACGGCGAAAGGGGATGCCCAAGATGACCGGAAAGCTTGATAGCGGAGCCATGAAAGTGTACAGCAACGGGAAGATTTTACTTGAACGGTACTGTAAAGTGTACTTTTATTTATGTATGTAGTTATTTAGCCATCTGAGTCATAGTATTTGATAATATTTGTATTATTTTAGCTGGCAAGACAGGCGTGAAGTTGTAATGATGAATACTTTTCTTGCGCACGGTACAACATTCTCTGCATCGCGGAATCCAGCTAATTCTCGAGTCAAGCCGAACTCCGTCCTACTCTACAACAAAACGATGGGAGCAGTTGACACGATGGATAAGACTATCAAGCCTTACAGTACTCTTCGGAAAACGTATAAATGGTATAAAAAAGTATTTTTCCATCTAATGGACATCGCAGTTTACAACGCATTCCAAGCATTCAAATTTCAGCATAAGACCGATAACCAGCCGACGGCATATTTAGATTTTACTCTAAGCATCATTCAAAAGTTGTGCACGGAGTTTCCTGTACAAAGAGCCAGAGCAGGCCGGCCCAGTAGTACACCGAAGCCAGAAAACGTGGAGTACCATATCCCAATAAAGAAAGGCAGGGCTGATTGTTTATTTTGCAAGAACAACGGAAAGCGCAGCCAAACTCAGATTAAGTGCAGTGTGTGCAAAGTACGGCTATGTCTGCAGAAAGGCGATACCTCTTGTTTCGCCAAGTATCATGATAACTTGAAGAAGGTTAGCAATTTGTAAATTCAAGTAAGCTGGATTCATTTTTAGTATTATTGTATTTATGTATTATTTATCGCCCATTTTTATTTTTTAGGGCAAGCAAAATAGAGGACCTGCTCAAGTACGAACTCCACTGGTGGATTGTACTAATTCAATTGAGTTGTCTGGGAGCGCTCATTCACACCTGGCTAATTCGGCAGCTGCTGAGTTGAGTGAATCAATTGAACATAGATACTCAGAGAGTATGCTGGATGATGTTTTTTAACTACAAATTGTCATTTTTGTGGTATCAAGTTGTATCGTGTTATGTGTATTGCTAAAATAAGTTGATTCGAGGCGTTTATTGGGTGTGTGTGCAATTCTCATCATCATCATATTTTTTACTGGTCTACAGACATTGTTTCGCCATTGTTCAAGTGTTATAGAAAAAGAATAAATTCAATTTCAGACTGTGAAAGTGTGAAGCACAGAAAAATGGTGCCTGTGAACTTTATACTCGGGGGCAAGAATGTGCGTGTTAATCCTTATTTGCTTAAAATGAGCTACTGCTTCCACTTATCATGCCCTCCTTGTATACAGCTTAACTTTCCCTTTCCTTCCAAGTTCAATTATTACTTTCTTATTGTAAACGAAGAGGAATACACAGTGCGAGATATTTTTTAAAACTTATGATTGATATTAATGTTAACGAACGAGCTCCCGTCTATCATCCTATCATCCATTCACCTTGTTAATTCTCCACAACTGAAACTAATTGCTCATCGAGCAAAAACTCATCATGATGATGAGAAAATGATAACACGAACATTTTTTCAGTTGATTTTTTTGCATGCACTGTAATAATTTTCTTCTTCTGCAATGTGTCAAAACTCTGCCTATATACATAATTCTATCATAGTCATCATCATCATCCAACAACTTGCATGCCTACCTAATAATTTTTCCTCTGACTGGGAAAGAAAGCAATGATTCTAATTCTAATCAACCTGCCCTGTTGGCAGGCACAATCTACAATGTTGAATGGAGGTATACAGGCGTTTTAACTCTTGAATAAGAAGATTATAATACAATCCAATCTAACAACTTGAAAAAAATGAAAAAAATAAGTCGAGCCGACATTAGGTATTTCATTGAAACTGTGTTTGTAAATAAACATAAACGACTCTAGTTATTGTATATTTGCTACAAAAACATCTTATGGATGAACAGAGAGAAAGCTTGGAAAAGAATCTCTAAAAGGTATTTTAAACACAACATATTGCACATTAAAACTACCATACACTTGCACATTTGAACTGGTATGATGAGAAGAGGGATTTTAGCTAACAGATTTAATGATTTTCAATGATTTAATGATAATAATAATTTTTAAAGAGCTTTCTACATCATTCAAGGTAAGACACCGCCATGCGCCATTCATACATTGATTGTGCTAACTTACATGTCTCACATTTTGAAACCTGTCAAATAATGTTTGATTTGACATATTCATAGATAACCAGGAGCTCCTAAATTTCCCAAAATAATTTGGGAGCCTGGGTTATCACTGCTAAAATTAAAATTGGTAGTGGAAGTGTTTTATCATGGAAACTTTTTGGTAGTGATGGAGCAGGTCAACAATTAAAATTTTGGTAGCTTGTGGCTTCATCGCCAATATTTAATTTAATGCGGAAAAGGTTAAGTACAACTTTTTTGGCTGGATAAGGATAACGGTGATAATAATGATGTTTCTTTCCCGTTTCTCCCACTATATTGATGGCGACGATGATGATTATTGCAAAGACGATGATGATCGCTTCTTTAATATGGCAGCCGAGTGTGGTGGTGGTGGTGGTAGCCTGGTGAAAATAAAATATAGCTGATTGTGTATGTGTGTGTTTACATGTATGTACATCTGTCTTTATAATCCATCCATCCATGCATTTATTATTACGCCCTGTTGTTTGTGTGCTACTTACTCTTTCACGCTTTTCTGCTGTTGATGAAGATTGCATGAAAATCTTCTAAAAAAAGTAGGAAACAGTTGAGAGAAAAAAACCAACACGAAAAATAGGTATATCCGGAAAGAAGTCAAGCTGAGTCCCGTAAACTTGCTTTGCGTGTACCACCGTGTTTCACTTCCTTTTTCTCCAAAGTTTTTGTATGCTTTTCCTTGACTCTCTCCATCATCATGATCGTCGTCGTCGTCGCCGTCATTGTCATCATCATCATCATCATGATCCTCTCTTATTTTAGTGTAAGTGCATATAAATTTTTTTCTTTATTATTTATATCGCTTGTCTCAGCCTAAAAAACCAGGGAAAAAACAGAGAGAACCGAGTGAAACAGTAAGTAAAGGCGGATGACAGATAACACCAAGAAGTGTGGGTGACAGCGTGATTCTGATATAATATAACAAAACTCTTTCGCTCTCTCCGTCTCAGTTTCTCTTTCTCTCTCTCTTCGCTTTTCTCGCTTTCACAAACACCCAATGGAAAAGATAGAAAAAAGAGTGATATTAGCAGGAGAAGAATAACTCAAACTTTTACGGCTTTGTAGTAGTGAAGATGCCGTTTCTTTCTGGATGAAGAGAAAGAAAAGAGAAAGAGAGAAAGGTGGTGATGATTATGTTGTGGCTGTTTTTATATATATGGTTTGGTCTTAGTAGTGGTGGTGGTGGTAAAAGGCGGCAGAGCAGTAGCATAAGCGATGATGATATTAACAGTAAAAGTTGTGATGGTGGTGGTATGTTGTTAGTTGGTTGGATGAAAGCAGAGAAAGACATGATGATTGAAAGATTACGGAATTCCAGAACCGTG
>JAANSP010004530.1:0-10104 GCA_036850745.1 Homidia socia
ATAAATAGTGATTAAATATTTTTTATCATGTGCTGAAAACATGTGGATATTCCAAATTCCATAGACGGAAGGAAATACAAGCATGCATAACACAAAAAGTGGATCATTGAAACAGCTTGGCACTACAATTAAATGATTTCTCTTATGCAACATACAAACTACGTTGAACATATTTTGCTTCAGGATAAAAATTTTAATTGCATGCTATTAATCGTGTTTTAGTTCAACTAAAAAATAAAATACATAGCATTCATATGTATTCATAGTTTATCAGAATAGGGAAAATTTGTCCTGCTCATATAGTATTTATAGCCAGTCCAATTCCATGGACGAATTGTAGATTGAATTGGTGAAATCATTCCAATATTCGTCATCCATCAACACCATTTTATCATATTTTTTTCCGCAAAATTATCTACATTTGTACAAATACAGTAATGTTTCACCCATCCCTCACCTAACATTTAATAACCAAACCACCATATTGACCATCCAGCTGCATCGTTTAAAAATAAAGCACCTTAGCATATCGGCAGCAAATCACTATTAGTTTGCAGCAGAAATCCGTACCTAGCAGCACACTTGACGTGTGATGCTTTTGTGCATTACTGACATGGCATGTCAACGTCAAGTATTATCATCATCAGTTGTTATTTATTGCACATATTTATTTATTACCGCCACAAGTTATGCATATGTACATATTCGATTTCTCTTATCATCACAAGACAACGNTGGTTTCATATCAGCTTACTTGCTTTTACAACAACGAAACGAGCCATGATGATGATGAGCCATGTACACTTTGTTGCTTTTTTGCTTGCTGCCATTGGTGGTCATTTGTCCATATTTGGCATTCTTAACTTTTCATTCCTCCATCGGTCGGTATTTATAGTGTTTAATGCACGAAATGAAATTTATCCTTTTTATTTTTTTTTATTATGCCATTTAGGATTGAAAGAGTGTTTCTTCATTCCTTTGTAGATATAGCTGCTGAGTAGACGCTTTCGTAATATGCATTTAACTAGCTTTAACAGAGATTCTTTCAAACAGCGCAAATGAATTAGAGGATGTGACCATATGAAACACTACTTAAAATTCTTTCATGGGCAAGGTATTTATAGTGTTTAATGCACGAAATGAAATTTATCCTTTTTATTTTTTTATTATGCCATTTAGGATTGAAAGAGTGTTTCTTCATTCCTTTGTAGATATAGCTGAGTAGACGCTTTCGTAATATGCATTTAACTAGCCTTAACAGAGATTCTTTCAAACAGCGCAAATGAATTAGAGGATGTGACCATATGAAACACTACTTAAAATTCTTTCATGGGCAATAATAAATAAATAACGACTGTGAACAGTTGTAGCATAGCTAAAGCCATCATAATAATAATATTATGTTTGTAGGAGTTAGTCGTGACCATGCATGATGACAGTGTCACTTTTTAATAAAATAATTGACATCTTCGTCGCTTTGTCAAATTATCATTTTTGACACATTTATAATACCTATAAGGAACAAACTTTTAAGAGGAGAAGCTTTTATGATGATCAGATGAAGGAATCAAAGAAGGTTCCCAACATTTTTTAAATAATGTGTGTGTACTCACGCTAATGAAAAATATAAAACAGGTTAATCTTAATACATACCATGCAGCTTATTCTTTTCTAAAGCGTTTGCTGATATTTTGTTCATCGTATCGTGATAATATGATGAAGGCTCAAATTTTTCTTCTTCTCTCTGTTTGCGTTGTTTAACCGAAGAAAAAGAGAAGGGAGAGGAAACAATATATAATTTACTGATGATAACAAATTTTCGGGTTTGAGTGACATTTTGAGGTCTCCATCCTCCATCTAAAGTTTGCATTGAACACCTTAAAAGGATAAGATTTGTTCACGACTGTTGTGGATGTTTAGATTATAGAAAAAAAGAAATTAAAGTGTTTGCAAACGGATAGTTAAAAATTGTATGCAATTTCAATTGATCAATTTAGAAACGCATGAAAAACAAATAACGTAACGCTTGTTCTAAGCAAATGTAAAGATTTTAACGCTTTCTTTGTAGGTTTTTAAGTATAGAATACCTATTGAGTAGTAGGACTTTTGCAAATATTATCTTCATAAATAAATTCAAAATGACATATCATATATATAATCAATTGATTGGTGACTATGCTATGAGTATGAGTATTAACGCGTCTATTTGTTTTTATTTTCTTGTAGATCGAGAAGACCAGTCCATTTTATGTACTGGAGAATCTGGAGCTGGTAAAACGGAGAATACCAAAAAAGTAATTCAGTATTTGGCCTATGTTGCCGCAAGTAAGACCAAGGGGATCAGGAACCCATCATTCCAGCACGGTTTGTGTGATTGCAAGATTTATATATTCAAATTTTTTTTTTACAAATAATTTCATACATGGTAAAGTTGAGTGTAGATGATATTGTAAATGTATATGATATTTTTAACTTAATTAAAAATTAATATTTACTATTGTACATTTTGGAGAATGCAAAACAATCATCAATGCACATAAAAAAGATGCTTTAACTTTAATTCTCTTTTTGGTTGACCGCTGGTTGTTGGTAAATTGATTTTGATTTCACTCTGTAGGCGCCCGTGCCCGTTTTCAACATTGTAAGTTTACACACTTAAAAAAATAATTTAGCTCAGCCACAAGCTGTAAATGAACTAAAACCGTTTCTTTTATTGTAGTGTTGTTGCTGTTGTTGTTGTTATCTGTAAATTTATGTAGTGCTTTTTGACATGTAGCTTCTTGAATGTGCTACTGCTGCTGCTGGTATGAATACTGCTAAAAGATGGTTGATGTAATCCATTCCAAGTACTGCTATTTATGTCAGAATATATAATCTTGCACAAACTTGTCTTTTAAAGGAGCTAGTTTATGATGATTTCATAAGAAAAATACAATTAACAAATTTTCAATTTCATATTGCCCTTTTCTACAAATTTAATGCTTTTCGCTTGATCAGCTTAAAAAATTGAAAGCATGTATATTTACATGTATGCAATGCATACATGATCGACTTTTGTACATTGCTTTCCCTTGTCCTTAAAAGTTTTGTAGATTTTTTTGACAGTGGCATGTACAGCTTCAAATTTTGATAACAGAGATCTGGTGGTGGTTTGCTGAAATGGGTGGTGGTGGTGGAACACAAGAAGAAGAAGAAGTGTGTCGCCGTTTGTGTTGTAAATCTCGTTGCTTTTGACAGTTTTGTCATTTGTGTCTAAATAAGTGGTTTATAAGTTTAATGAGTTTATGTGTTAAAAATGATTAATAGTTTGATGTATAATATTATTTAACTAGTTTGTGTGTGTTGTGTTTTGTATCTCGTGATATATGTACTATAGTATATATATAAAATTTGTGTCTGTCTCGAATGTTTTTTTGGTGTTTTATTGTGTATGCCATACATGTATCAACTAATGGGGAAATGAGAAATGAAATATGCTAATTTTTTGTCTTTATTCTTGATGCTGTCCCATTTTACAGGGAGAGTTGGAGCAGCAACTTCTTCAAGCGAATCCAATTTTGGAAGCGTTTGGAAACGCAAAAACTGTCAAGAATGACAATTCCAGTCGTTTTGTAAGTTGATACAATCATCATCATCATCATGTTCTAATTCATACTAGTAATTTATGTGGATGAATGAAAATAATAAATTTTAAGAGTTGAGATCAGAAGAGAAGGAGAGAGAAAAAAAATTGGGGGTTCCTTTCCATATATGGACAAATCGTTTGTATATGGGATTGTTTCCAAATTGAAGAAATAATAAAACCCAATTGAATGAACAAGAAAATGTGATTTCTTTTTTTTTCATTTCACTATTATTATTTTTTTTATTGTCACAGGGTAAATTTATACGAATCAATTTTGACACATCTGGTTACATTGCCGGAGCAAATATTGAGACATACCTACTCGAGAAATCTAGGGCGATACGCCAAGCAAAAGACGAAAGGAGCTTCCACATATTTTACCAACTTCTCGCTGGTGCCACTGATGCTCAACGAAGTATGCTAAGAATTACTACAAATTGTTCAATTATATCATGCATGACAGCTGTATACTCAAACAATGAATGACAAAAAAAACTTTTGAACTTTTACACATGCCTTTAGGCGGTTTATACTTAAATTATATCGATTTTTTTAAAATATTTTTTACAGAGGAGTACGTCTTGGAAAATGCTTCAAATTATACATTCCTCACGCATGGTGGTCTTCCTGTACCGGGTGTTGATGACGTAGCAGAATTTCAAAATACGGTGAGCGCCATGTGCATCATGGGCATGTCTCCCGAAGACTTTGGTGCCATTTTCAAGGTAGTTTCCGCTGTACTTCACTTTGGAAGTATGCAGTTCAAGCAGGAACGGAATTCTGACCAAGCCGCCTTACCGGATAATACAGTGGCACAAAAGGTTGCCCATCTCCTCGGCCTGAGTGTAACAGATATGACAAGAGCCTTTTTGAAACCTAGAATAAAAGTTGGACGAGATCATGTGACAAAGGCTCAAACCAAGGAACAAGTCGAATTTGCAGTTGAAGCAATATCAAAGGCCACGTACGAACGAATGTTTAGATGGCTAGTAAATAGAATCAATCGAAGTTTGGACAGAACCAAGAGACAAGGGGCGTCTTTCATAGGAATCCTTGATATTGCCGGATTCGAAATTTTTGAACTAAACTCTTTCGAGCAACTTTGCATCAATTACACCAACGAAAAACTACAGCAGTTGTTTAATCACACCATGTTCATTTTGGAGCAAGAAGAATACCAGAAAGAGGGAATAGACTGGAAATTTATTGATTTTGGATTGGACCTTCAGCCTACAATCGACTTGATTGAAAAACCTATGGGAATCTTGGCTTTGCTCGATGAGGAATGTTGGTTCCCAAAAGCTACAGACAAGTCATTTACAGAAAAGCTGGTATCAGCTCACACCCAACATCCAAAATTTTTGAAAACGGACTTCAGAGGCCAAGCTGACTTTGCTGTGGTACATTACGCTGGAAAAGTTGATTACTCGGCTAACCAGTGGCTGATGAAAAACATGGACCCACTCAACGAAAATGTAGTTCAACTGTTACAGGCTGGTTCAGATCCATTTGTCACATTGATCTGGAAGGATGGTAAAAGTGATTACTGTATGTCTTGCTGATTAAATAGTTAATTAGAGCATCTATACATTATATCTTAACTCTGTTTTTACTTTCAGCTGAAATTGTTGGAATGGCTCATCAGGCCATGTCCGAATCCCAGTTTGGAGCCAGAACAAGAAAGGGCATGTTCCGTACCGTATCCCAACTGTATAAGGAGCAACTAGCTAAACTTATGGTGACGCTGAGAAATACTAATCCAAACTTTGTTCGTTGTATCATTCCAAACCATGAAAAGAGGTAAGGGAACGTACAAGAACAACAGAAAGCGTTTCTGTAGGCCATTATTTTTCAGTACAGTACAAATGAGTTACAAAACTGTTTTGTTCCAGGTCGGGAAAAATAGACCCACCTCTAGTTTTGGATCAGCTCAGATGTAATGGTGTGTTAGAAGGAATCAGAATATGTAGGCAGGGATTCCCCAACAGAATTCCATTCCAAGAATTCCGCCAACGCTACGAACTTCTTACCCCCAACGTCATTCCAAAAGGTTTTATGGATGGTAAAAAGGCGTGCGAGAAAATGGTAGGTTATTATAATTGACTAGTTAAATTAAATGGATGTTGGTTGTGCAATCAATTTTAGTGGGCAAGTTTAACAAGTATTCATATGCATATTTTTCTATTTTTTCTAGATTCATGCTCTTGAACTGGACAAAAATTTGTTCAGAATAGGACAATCCAAAATTTTCTTCCGCGCTGGAGTACTTGCTCATCTTAAGAAGGAATCAGAATATGTAGGCAGGGATTCCCCAACAGAATTCCATTCCAAGAATTCCGCCAACGCTACGAACTTCTTACCCCCAACGTCATTCCAAAAGGGTTTATGGATGGTAAAAAGGCGTGCGAGAAAATGGTAGGTTATCATAATAATTGGCTAGTTAAAGTAAATGGATGTTGGTTGTGCAATCGATTTTAGTGGGCAGTTTTTACAAGTATTTATAAAGGTTTTTCTATTTTTTTCTATTTTTTCTAGATTCATGCTCTTGAACTGGACAAAAATTTGTTCAGAATAGGACAATCCAAAATTTTCTTCCGCGCTGGAGTACTTGCTCATCTTGAAGAAGAACGTGATTTTAAAATCACCGACTTGATTGTAAACTTCCAAGCATTCTGTCGTGGAAATTTAGCTCGACGAATGTACACTCGCCGCGTCCAACAATTGAATGCCATTCGCATCATACAAAGAAATTGTGCTGCCTATTTGAAATTGCGTAATTGGCAGTGGTGGAGGCTGTATACCAAGGTGAAGCCACTTCTTGAAGTAACCAAAAATGATGAAAAGCTCACTCAAAAGGAGTCAGAGTTGAAACAAATTCAGGAAAAGCTTCAACAACACCAAGAAGTGACCAATGAAATGCAACAAAAATTGCAGCAAGCAATCGAAGAAAAATCTGTTCTTGCTGAACAACTACAAGCAGAAACAGAGCTTTGTGCGGAAGCAGAGGAAATGAGGGCAAGGCTGGCACTAAAGAAACAGGAGCTGGAAGAAATTCTCCATGACATGGAGGCTCGTGTTGAGGAGGAGGAAGAGCGGGTCGTTGCCCTAAACAATGAAAAGAAGAAGCTTCAGTTGAATATTCAAGATTTGGAGGAGCAACTTGAAGAGGAGGAAGCAGCACGGCAGAAGCTCCAACTAGAGAAAGTTCAATGTGATGCCAAAATTAAGAAATTGGAAGAGGAGATGGTGGTTTCAGACGACACGAATCAAAAACTAGTTAAGGAAAAGAAATCTCTTGAGGAGAAAAACAACGACCTTAGTCAGGCTCTTGCCGAGGAAGAAGAGAAATCAAAGCATTTGGCAAAGCTTAAAGCTAAGCACGAGACTTCCATTGCAGACCTTGAGGAAAGACTCAAGAAGGAGCAGCAGGTGCGACAAGACAACGAACGTTCAAGAAGAAAAATCGAATCTGAGCTTCAAGATGTGAGAGAACAAATTAACGAAAAACGAAATCAAGTGGAAGAGCTCCAGCTTAGTTTAGCAAAGAAGGATGAAGAAATTAGCAATTTATTGACAAAGATTGACGAGGAAGTCAGCAAACAAGGCTACAGCCCAAAAGAACCTACGAGAACTAGAGTCCCAGCTTGCTGAACTCCAAGAGGACTTGGAGGCAGAAAAGGCGGCCAGAAATAAAGCAGAGAAAATTAAAAGGGACTTGAATGAGGAGCTGGAGGCTTTGAAAAATGAACTGTTGGATAGTTTGGACACCACGGCTGCCCAGCAGGAACTTCGTACAAAACGAGAGCATGAGCTAGACAGAAATAAAGCAGAGAAAATTAAAAGGGATTTGAATGAGGAGCTGGAGGCTTTGAAAAATGAACTGTTGGATAGTTTGGACACCACGGCTGCCCAGCAGGAACTTCGTACAAAACGAGAACATGAGCTAGCGGCCCTCAAAAAGAGCCTTGAGGACGAGACCGTGTCCCATGAGCACATGGTGCAAGAACTTCGACATAAGCATGTCCAAGAAGTGCAGGAGCATATGGAACAGCTGGAAAATTTGAAAAAGGCTCGTGCTTCACTCGAAAAGAGCAAAGCTGGACTGGAAGCAGAAAACGCTGACCTAGCAAACGAATTGAAATCACTTCAAGGTGCCAAAACAGAAAATGAGAGAAAGAGAAAAAACGCAAGATGGTCTCATACAGGAACTTCAAATGAAACTCGCTGAAAGTGAGCGCTCCAAAAATGAGTTGAGCGAGAGACTAAATAAAGTATTAGCAGAGTTGGAAATTATTTCCACTCAACTTGAAGAAGCTGATACTAAAGCTTCTCAAGCCACCAAAAACTCTACTGTAATGGAGAATCAACTTGCAGAAACTCAAACTTCCTTGGAAGAGGAGACTCGCCAGAAACTGTCACTTACAGGCAGGCTAAAACAACTGGAATCAGAAAAGGAGCAGTTGGCTGAACAACTCGAAGAAGAGGAAGAGTCCAAAAAGAACATGGAAAAGGTACTTGCTGCACTGAAACAGACAGTCGCAGAACTTCAAAAGAAGGCAGAAGAGGACGCAAAAGACATTGAGGTACTGGAGAACAACCAAAAGAAAGTAGTGAAGGATATCGAGTTGCTTCGTGCCCAAAATGAGGAACTTTCGGCAAACTGTGAGAAATTGGAAAAGTCTAGAAAGAAACTTCAACAAGAACTGGAGGATGCTGCTATAGACTTGGAAGCACAGAGGAGTAAGGTGATCGACTTGGAGAAGAGACAGAGGAACTTTGACAAGATTCTGGCTGAAGAAAAAATGATTAGTGAAAGATTTAGCCAAGAAAAGGATGCTGCGGAACGAGAGGCTAGAGAAAAGGAAAGCAAGTTACTTTCTCTGAATCGTGAACTGGAAGAAAAGGACATAATCGTCGAGAGAGCTAGAACGGGCCAAGCGTGGATTGCAAAATGAGCTCGATGAGCTTGTCAATTCCCAGGGTACAGCCGACAAAAATGTGCACGAACTTGAAAAGCATAAACGGTCACTGGAATCTCAGTTGGCTGAACAAAAAACACAAATTGAGGAGTTGGAGGATGAACTCCAGTTGACCGAAGATGCCAAAACTTCGTTTAGAAGTGAATATGCAAGCCCTTAAAACACAGTTCGAGCGTGACCTTCAAGCCAAGGAGGAAGCCGCAGAGGAGAAACGCAAGGGACTTATCAAACAACTACGAGATACAGAGGCTGAACTAGAAGATGAGCGAAAGAACAGAACGGCTGCAGTAAACGCTAGAAAGAAGTTGGAAAGTGAGTACAATGAGCTCATGAACCAAATGGAGGCAAATAACAAAATGAAGGATGATGCTCTGAAGCAACTGAAGAAAATTCAAGGCCAAATTAAAGATTTTCAACGAGATGCAGAAGAGTCCAGAATTTCACGAGACGAGGCAGTGGCCATGGCCAAGGAAGCGGAGAAGAAGTTGAAAAATATGGAAGCTGAGCTGTTGCAGTTGCAAGAAGAGTTGGCCAGCTCAGAGAGAGCCCGCCGAGCTGCCGAATCCGAAAGAGACGAATATGCGGAAGAGGTCAGCAATGGGGCCAACCGTGGTACCATTTTGGCTGACGACAAGCGCCGTCTGGAAGCCAGGATTCAGGCTCTTGAAGAAGAACTTGAAGAGGAGCAGTCCAACAGCGAAATGCAGTCCGAAAGAGCTCGTAAAGCAACCCTGTTGAATGAGCAACACAGCTCGGAACTTCAAGTTGAGAGATCCACCAATCAAAAACTTGAAAATAGTCGTGCTCTTCTCGAGAGACAAAACAAGGAACTCAAACAAAAGTTGACAGAGTTGGAAACAACTCAAAAGCTGAAAGCTAAAGCAACCATTGCTAGTCTGGAAAATAAACTTTCACAGTTGGAGGAGCAGTTGGATTTGGAGTCCAAGGAAAGATTGGCCCAACAAAAGGCTGTTCGAAGGCAAGAAAAGAAAATCAAAGAGCTCGTGCTCCAACTGGATGATGAGAGAAGAAATGCTGACAATTCCAAGGAACAAGTTGAGAAGGTCAACGCTCGAGTCAAGGCTCTCAAACGACAACTTGACGAGGCAGAAGAAGAAATTTCAAAGGAAAAGGGACTCAAGCGTAAGCTTCAGAGAGATTTGGAGGATGCCAATGAGATGAACGATGGTTTAACCAGAGAAATTGGAAGTTTAAAAAATAAATTGAGGTACGATGAGCAATATTTTTTTCAAAATTCAAAATGCCCTTTCATGACAAAATTCAACAAAGTGCTAATAATATATTATAAGAATTACAACTTGGCTTTAAAAATGTTTGCTTTATGCTTTTACTATAAAATGCTTCAAAAGATGTGGGAAAATGATGAGGTTGGTCTGGTTTTAATATAATATCGTAGTAGTTGTAGTAGTAGTGAGTGCTGTTGCATTTTATTTGTTGAGAATAAGTATTAATTTTGTCTTTTCTCCTGACATCTCCTCA
>JAANSP010004531.1:0-10103 GCA_036850745.1 Homidia socia
GCGAAGGCCATAAACGAATGGATTTTTAGCAGCCTTCTAATTATGACAGCTTTCTATTTATAGCAGTTGCTAGCGGGTGGAGTTTTCAAAATTTAGCAGCTGACAGAATCAGAAGATTTACGGTATATATATATATTTTCTATATTGTTTTTTAACTGTAACATAGTTAAATTGTACAGAATATTTTTAAGAAATTCGAGTTGGCTGGAAATAATATTGGATTACATTTGTCACATTTATTGCAGAAAAAAAACATTTTTTATTTTCATACTGTTTTGTGTCATGAACAAAAGTGTGCAATTATTTATTGAATCAGATA
Source organism: Homidia socia (assembly GCA_036850745.1). NCBI lineage: Eukaryota > Metazoa > Arthropoda > Collembola > Entomobryomorpha > Entomobryidae > Homidia > Homidia socia. The sequence goes on from JAANSP010004531.1 coordinate 320, forward strand.
AGCTTACTATTATGCTCTTATAATTGTTTTGATTGAAAGGTGACTGTTTTTTGTACGTTTAATTTTTTATTCTTGTAAAGTGTTTGGGTGGATTGCCAATCGCCATATTGCAAAAAAAAGATAATATTTTTTTGGATAGAAACAGTAAATGCCATGTGAAATAACAGATTTATTGATTTTTTTGCGAGTAAAAAATTTGTCCACAAAGTTTGTGCTGCAGTGAATTTTGCTTAGTGTTTGGTACGAAGTAACATAATGCTACATATTTGGTCATAACTGAGAAACAAAAGAGAGTGTTGCAGCTGTTGACAGAAAGACAATAAGAGAATATAAGGTAAGAAGAACAAGGTTTTTTGCTGTTTGCTCCAATAAAGGCTAAGCGGGCTTGCAACATAAATATAATCATAATCTAATCTAATGATTTGCAAATTAAACTGTACATAGTATAGCTGACGTAAAGTTATGTTCACTCCTCCGATTTTCGACACTTTCTCCATATTTTATAGAGAATCTCGTTGCTTTTATTGCTCGTAAAAAATGGGGCTGTCGACTTGACTCTCTTTTTCACCCTTTCTAGTTTTGGGAAAAACAATTGGGACTAGCAGTTTTTTCCTGTAAATACAAAAACTTGCTGTATGCCTAGTTGAGTCGTTCTTTTTTTGCCAGTTTACATTGCCCCAAAAATTCAATTTCTCCACGTCTAGTTGCAAAGCAAGTACAACGCAGTCTAGTCAAGTTATAGACACCAACCTTGAAGACAACAACAACATAACAGCAGCAAATGCTCAAGAAAAAAAGTTTGCTTTTTCCAAAAAGTTGCTGATGATAAGGCCATTTCACATTCATCTATTCTCTTGTACAAGTAAAGGATTGCTGCCATGTTTGGAAGTTTTGTGTAGCTTTGAAGCTGAAAATTAACAAAAATATAATGTAAGTACAAGTATGTACATATTTACACTGAACAATGCTACCCCAAATAATTTCAAAGGCAGTAGTGCTGGTGCTAGTTTTTTTTACATAATGTGCCAACAAACAACAATGATTGCAAAATAACAAGAAATGTTGGAGGAGCTGAATTGAAATGGTAGTTTAAAGCGTGAAACACGCAATCCTAAATAAGCCACAAGTAAATATTTTTTATTAAAATATTTTATTATCCTATGCGCTACATTTTTTCGTTAGTTTAAAATTTTGCAATCGTTTCTTTGAATATCGCCATTGTCTGTGTGTGTTTGTTTACAGACACTTGAAAAGTTTACCTTATCCAGAGGTATGTGTGTGTATGCAGTAGCTGAAAAAAACATTTTTCTCTTTTATTATTATTATTATTATTTTCTACGCAGAGAAATAACTTCAACTTAATTTTCTTTTCTCTGCTCATTTTTTTGCTTAAAAAAGACATTCCTACTACCTACCTACCTCATTCTTCTTTCGTTCACTTTGACATCTTTGCACCTGTGAACTAGGCAAAGAATAGTAATAATAAGAGTGAATGGATTTTTACGCTACACGTACGTTTGCTAAGCTTCTGGAAGAAAATAAGAAAGAGAATAGGTAAACTTGAACTCTCATTCATTTTAATCATCTGCTGGCACACGGCATCAGCAGAACCTTCTCTCTGGCTGATGTATGATTCATTTTCCAAAAATCTCCTTTTTTCCTCAACTCATTCATCCGGCCGGATTCATCAGGATAGGATGTCTATATGGTACACTTTTTTCCTGCTTTTAGGAAAATAACCAAAAGAAATGTGTTTTGGCTGGTTTCAAAAAAGAGAGAATTTGTGACTGACTTTTTGCAAAGAAACAAGGCTAAGGCTGTATATCTAGCTGGCTGAATACTTTTACGTGTAACTATTTATTCATTTGTGTAGGTAGTCAAATAATAAAAATACATGTAAATCCGTGTACGCTGTGCTACTTTTTAAATTGATAGAGAATTTTGAGTGCTGATTCAAAACCTACAACAGCAGCAGCAGGTGAAAAACATTACGACGAGCAGCAAGCTGAGCTTTATGCCACATTATGCCAATAATATTGGATGGTGTGACGGCTTTCCTAATGAAGTGTAATTTCCAAATAGGATGCTATTGAATATCATCCAGTCTTGTTTCATATTATTATTATTACCTTCAGAAAGAAACACGCAGAATGCCGGCCTGAAAGTCAAAAAATGAAAGATGATGGACAGAGGTGGATTTTTTTTCTCCATAATTATTATATACTCATTCTCATCATCATCATGATAAGGTATAAAATGCTCACCACACACACCTGTCTGCCCGCCTGCTGCCGCTTATCACCACGACAATTAATAAAAGCTAGTATTTAAAAAGTTATCTTACCTCACCCATTTTTTCCACTCTTTTTTCCACACATGGACTTGTACTTGTGTGTTGTTGTTGCTGCTGCTACACTTGAAAAAAAATCTGAAATGAGATTTAAGATGGGTGAGAAGGTGGAAGATGAAAGACTTTTCAAAAACCATGCTATATAGAGTCACAAAATAAATCGTTTCACAGGCACAAGATGATGATGATGCACTCTCTGGCAAATATTTTAAACAGGAAAAGATAAACGTGCTGAACTTTTATGCCCATTTTGCAAAAAAAAACTTGTCTTGTTGAAATCCTTTATCCGGTCTCTAATTGCTTTGTTTTTTTTCTTTAGCAAGCAAAGAAGAAAAAACCATTCATGCATACACAAGGGATTCAATTTTTTAGTAAAAAAGGCAAATATTTAATGTCGTCACTCTATGATAAAAATTATTTACCAAACATGATGTGTTGGTGGTGGTGGTGGCGGTGGAAGTGGAAAGGAATGTATAGGTATTATTTTACTGTATAGGCAATATAATTTAAATATTATTATTATTATTATCACAGGCTTCAAGCAAACAAGCAGCAGCATTATTAATATAACAAGCGACAAACAAGAAAATGATGATGATATGTTTAACTTTGCTGCTTTACGTGGTAAAATTTATTGTTTTTCAACTCATGGTTTCCACCCACCTGATCAACTAACTAACTATATGAACGATGATGATGGCGATGATGACGACGACGGCGAAGAGGAGGAGGAGGACGAGAAGAGAGGGGAAAAATAGTTGATTAAATTAATTAGTGGTGAATTATGGATTGACGTTGGTGATTAATATCTTGTTTTCTCTCTCTGTTGGAGGTGGTTGGTGGGGGAATACTAAAAGATGAGGAGTAACTCGATACTATAATTCCATATGTTTATTATAATGAAAACTTTTCGTGAAGGGAGAGTGTGTCCATAAAATAATAATAGTTCCTAATAGAGCATTTAGCATTTTTTGCATGATAAATGCCAAAAATCTGAGAAACAAAATGATAAAAAATGCATGAATTTGCCAACCTGCGTTGTTTCTCTCTTTGATCAGTTAATTAGTTTGCTTTATTTACTTTTGAAATGGGATTTCTGACGAAAAAGCACTTCTATTTTTGTGCTGATCTAGACTATCCATAAAGCAAACATTGAGCATGAGAATTATTGAGAACAGAGATTCGATGAGATTTTTCGTCGTTTAAAAACCATGCGTATGCCAATTCATTTGACAAAAGAAAATTCCAGATCATGGAAAACTTTGCGATCGTACTATTGACTATTGCAAGTGGAACAAGAGCTATGCGTAGCAGCACAATCTTCAAAGTATTTTTAACCTTTGACCCTTTCTATTGTTTGTGCCCTTACACCAACTATCAACCACTCATTTGGGATAAAAAATGAGAGAAAGAGAGGTGAGCCGTGTCCTTTTTGGCCAAAAATATGCAACAACAACAACAATACGATAGGATCAAAGGAATACAAATACATACCTTTTTTCAATGTATTATTATTATAATGCTAGTGCATCCATAATGCGGAATACCGAAAATCTTGTAATAAAGGCTGATGCATTCAAATAAAAGTCTATTTCTGTCAATTATAATCTATAAGGGGAAAAACGAGCCAAGTTTGAATATAGGAATTAGTGAGGGTTGCATAGATAAAAGTTTTTTACGGTAGAGAGGCATACATTCCTTATAACATTTTTCCTATACCTTTTCATTTTCCATTCAAACTTGTAATTGGTAATCATGATAATTGAAGTTGTGCGTAGATCGCATGGCCATACATACATTGTTGGCTGGTTTCTCTCTGCATACTGCGCTAAATAACTAAAAATTTCAGTGCCATATATGGAACATCTTTTTTGGCATTGCATTCATTCAAAATGGAAGAATGATCCTCAAGTCCTCCTAAATAGTAAAATGTTGTTATTGTTCATTCACAAATATAGACGTAGGAAAAAAAATTATGCAATAATGTAGCAGCAGATCAGAAGCAGCAGCCTTGTTGTCCAAACAAAAAAAGTGGCAAGTATGTACCTGAGCAGTAGTTGGTAGTTGGACAGATTAGTCAGTTGTGTGATGTGACGGACGATGTATAATGACGACAAAGATGATGAAGATAACTAGTTAAAAAACTGAGCAGCAGCAGAACATAATATTTTTTCTTTTTGGGATTTTTAAATGACTTGGCTCCTGGCAAGTGTAAATGTGCTGCTGGTGCTGCTGCCGCTGTTGTCCCTTGAAGGAAGAGTGATAATAATAATAAGTAAATAATAATAAGGTTGTGTTGTGCATACATTTTTTTCTTTATAAGTCAGTAGACAAGAGCTTTTGTTGCAGCACACACTACTGCTATTTTGCATACGACAGGGGCAAAACGAACATTTCCAATGTTTTTTTCTAATCAGGTAATTCATCATCTTTAGAAAATTGACGTGGTGCATATTTACACGCTTTTGTTGATAACTAAATTCAATTCATCGTTGGTCTCTCTTTTTTTGGGCTGTCCTCCTTGTTGTGGTGTGTGTATCATGTAAACCAAGAAAGGTCAGTGGACAAGTTGAGAAAAGCGTAGCTCTTTGATTGTCTGATCGATCGATTGAATTGCTATTTTTAAAAAAATGTTTCGCCTACGTGTGATAATTACTGATCTACCCTGTAATTATGCATTTAAATATTATGCAATTAGAAATGCCAATTTTCATTCTGTCAATCATGAAATGTTATTGCCATTGTTCCGATAATGGCAATAATAATAATAGCTTTAAAAAAATGTGTGTGCTATCTATAGCAGAAAACGGCAAGAGCTTCTTTATACGTCAATATTTATTTAGCATTCAGAACAATCGCCATGAACAACTCTTTCTCCCCTTGCCAATGTATCTATTTNAATAATAATAGCTTTAAAAAAATGTGTGTGCTATCTATAGCAGAAAACGGCAAGAGCTTCTTTATACGTCAATATTTATTTAGCATTCAGAACAATTGCCATGAACAACTCTTTCTCCCCTTGCCAATGTATCTATTTACATAATATGCATTTTTTAAAACTAATGTGTGCGTAGTTTGCTTTTTGCTGCAGAGTTTTTTAGGGTGGGTGTACTGTTACGAGAACTAGGCAGAAAAAAATTTATTTTAATAAGTTTCATGATAATGATAAGAAATTCTGGTCTGTGCTTTTAGAAAATGCGTAATATTTAATAAGACAGCAAGCTGTAAGATCATTGGGCTTATTATGATTACCACAAACAGCACTACCACCACCATACCACCGTGTCCATCCATCCATCCTCTCTCTGACATGACACGACATGCACTTACTTTTACGCAGACACAGACTTGAATCAAATCCTAAAAATCCATTGGGATTTTCACCCCGGTGATTATTACAGAATTGGTAGGTATCCATATTTGTAGCATGATACAAGTTTGCTTTTATTTGAGCAAAGAAAAATGAAGGAGTGTGCCTTTCATCATCTATTCCTTTGCTCTGCGCTCAGCTGAAGGTTTTCAGAGAGAAAGAATGCATGCATTCGCTCAACTTGTTAAACCCGATTCCATAGATAGATGGATGTTAAAGAATGCAATAATAATAATTTATATAAAAAAATTCAAAACATAATAGCATCTTATTTACATGCGTACACATGCAAATTATTTTATAACGGATGCGAATCATTATCATCATATCATCATGCGGATGAAGATGCAGTTGATCATTTATAAGCGTGTAGAGTAGAATCAAGTGCAAAGTGTTTAGTCACTCTTTTCGTTGAAGAGAAGGAAGGCTAAAAAAGTTTTTTTTGAATGGGATTATTATTTCAAGAGAGAAGAACAGCAGATCTCAATTCTTTTGACTCAAGTACACTTTGACATTAAACATGCATGATGAATAAAACAAGAGACAAGTGACGATGATGGTGATAATAATAATACAGTCAGCTATCTATTTAAAACGATGTGTTGTTGATCATGATATTATTATGATGATGATGATGGTTTTCCCTTCCAAGCAAAAGATATGATAACTTTTTTTGGAGGGTGCAGCGAGGCATCAGCAGCAGCGTCAGGTGTTGCCAAGTGTCCAATTCAAGTCATTTTATGCCACCACCGCCACCACCACCACTCACATCAAATCAACCCATCACACAGTTTCTTTTTGAGTGCTTTGATTCCTTTAAAAAATGTATCGTCATAAAGTCATAATAATAGCTAAGTCAAATAGGTGCAGTTACGTAGTAGTAGTAGTAGGTATTATGATAATCGTCTCGCCGGCCAACCGGTTGTAACCTGATATGCTCATTCAAACAAGAAAACATGGTAAAATGGTTTCCAAAATTACTTTTTAAAACAAGCATGCTAAAATGTTGATGTTTTTTTATTAAAAAAAGAGAGTCGAGTCCGAGTGTATTGGATACAGTTTTATTTTGATTTTAAATTTGTAAAAGAAGATTAAGGCAAGAAAAATGGACAAATCATAATAGCATGATGCTAAGTTGCAGCGTAAAAAATACATAGTTGTTGTTGTTGCAAATATTATATTTATTTTTAAATAACAAAAAACGGGTATTTGGTACTTTAAAAGAGAGGTTCTAATTGAATGTAAGTCTATTTTAGGTGCAAGCTTTTAGGCAAAATTTATTAAATACATTATTGTTATATTATTATTATTACAACCAGTTACATTATCACAACTGTTATCGTCAAGTAATAAACTTTTTAATGATGCAGACTCTGATTGAAGCTTTTGATTGTCAATAATATCAAAAGTTTTGATTTCCTTGATGGTTACACACCAATAAAAATAATGTATTGCAAACAAGCCTATCTATATTAAAGTACCTAATTAAATTGTGTGATATTCATTTTGTATGAATGGCGACTGCGCTAGTGAAAAAAGGATACGGCTGCTGTAGCGCGGTTGACATGATTTTCAACTTGTTTCTTACACTTACATAGACGGTTAAATTATTAGAGCATATCAAACCAAAGCAATGCCAATGTCAGCGAATATGTAAATATAGGTATGCATCAATCGACTACTTCTTACTCTTTGGTTCTGCCCACGCAATACATCAAGGGATAAATTCTTATATGTATGCATAATATATGTATAATATATAGTCTATCACCATTATTATTGCATCAGGTAGAAAAGGGAGCAGGTTGACAACGAAACGATTTTTCGCCCTTTCTAGTTTTCTGACATTACTTGTCCATTTGCTAATTCACTAGGCTGGTCTCAATATTAAGTGAAATCCACGGATGGAAGGAAAAAATGCACTAGATTTACCAACAGCGTATTCTTCTCTCGTCGTCAATGAGGAACCGTACAAGAAAAAATTGTCAATTCGCTTGCAAAAAAGCAGCAGATTTTTACTTTTTGGCGAATAATGACATGTCATTTAAAATGAGCCACTTTACGTGCATTAAAAAATGATAATGGAAAAAGCAAGCGAGTAAACAAGGTTATATACCTGGTGAATCAAGTCTGTTGTATACAGCATCTTGTTGAGATGCATATGAACTAAAAAAATCTATTTACTCATCATCATGCATGTTTTAGTAGTCTATATACTTTACTTTAAATACAAAAGAGTGACTGCTCACTCTTTTTTCTCTGTGAATCGTTGAACTATTCCACTCCCACGCGTGAAGATGATGAGGATTGTCCAAAAATAAAAACGTACGTATAACACAGCAAATCCATTTGTCACCAGAGGAACGAAACCAAAAGAGAGAGATGAGGCTGTGTAGTGGTGGTGGTGGTAAGTAATGTGCTCAAGTTGACAGAACCACTTTCTAGACACGGCCAACATTTCATACACACTTGCTTGTTGTATTTTAGGTCTTATTATGATTGTCATTATATATTATAGGCAACTTATTTTGTTAGTGCTATTATTGTTGTTGTGACTTGTCCTCCTATCTTTAGTATTTTTTCCCTATAATAATATGATAATGTTGGAAAAGAGAGGAAAATGTAAAGTGGCAAAAGAATGAAATCGATACACACATCATCTTCATCCTACTCCATTCTCATCATCCTGTCTGCCTACTTACTACCAATCTGCAAGAAAAAAGAAGGATCAGAGTATTCAGATTTTTTTGATTAATTTCTATTATTCCAGCAGAGATAGTACCAAGCAAGCAGGTTGTAATTGAACTGAAATGTTAAATAAGTAGCTAATAAGGATGTAGAGAGTTTATGCTGTGTATTTTGGTGGTGGTGTTGGTGTGCTAAATGCCTACATGACAACATTTTTTTGGACACTGACATTATCCGCACATCGTCATAACAAGCATGATGATGATGATGATATGACGAGTACATTGCAATAAACCATTTTTGTATGGTGTAGTCAAGTAGCGCAGTTTGAACTTTAGATGAGGGATTTTAACTTGGAATTGCTGCTTTGCAAAATATAAAATGTCTGAACATGTCTGAAAAAACACAGACTTTTACCGAACGGTCTTCACATAATAAAACAGTTTATTGCTTCCCCACGCCATGCCACTACTACTCAACGAAACATGAAACATCTCACGAAAGAGAGTACCAAATGGCTAGTTAGACAAGGACCTGTTCCTGTTTTATACTCAAATAAAAATAAAATCTTTTTAAAAGCAGTGTTTCTTTTTACAGGTAAAGAAAACACAAAAGATCAACTCGTTTGATTTTTTTCGCAATTCGGCATGTCGCTCTCTTGTATAAATGTAATGAATATCCTGGACTATAATAATGCATAATAAAATAATACTTACTACTAATAAAGCTACAATATGTTGGGGATGTAGACAACACATCAGAATGACGATAACATCACACACACATACAAGATGATATTGATAACATCAACAACATCTTCATACATTCTGCAATTATGCTACAAGAAAATTCCAATGTTTTCAACACATTTTCCCTCAACTTGTTGATCATATGAGCATTCTAAAAAGCGGTGTAAATTCTTACAGCGCGCAGTAATTTTATGACACGATCCAAATCTGACCCGACACTGTGATGTGCCGAGAAAATAGCAAGTCTATAAATACCTGTGTATACCTAAAAACTTTATTCCTTTTTGTCTTTTCCTATGAATATTACGTAGTTAATAGAAGGGAAAAAGAAAAATTGTAAGTTTGAGAGAAATGAAAGTATTTTTTGCTATCCTCATCCTCACCACCAATTTTTTTTATCTCACATGAAAAAGTAAAGCCAAACGGCAAGAGAGGAATGTCAAGCAGAAAAAAAGTCTGAAGCGTACCGTAGTTGGTACGAGGCAGACAGGAGAAGACATACAAAGTATAATTTTTTGGCTGTATAATAGGAAATGTGACGACCTCCTGGAGTGAGAGACCATGTGGGATCATGAATAATATACGCTTTATTGCGTAGCCTAATGGAATGGAATACTTTTTTTTCTA
>JAANSP010004532.1:0-10102 GCA_036850745.1 Homidia socia
TAACTTCTTTGTTTTACTAGGTCAAAACTTTGTGCTGTATTGGTGGCAGTGATAATGAGCCACACAATTATCGGATGCGTTCTGACAGTTCAGCTTATTTGCTAATGAAATGGAAAAAAAGCTACGATAAACTCTTCTTCCAATCTAGTTGACTAGATTGCACGTTCGTTCATGTTTTGGTCATTATGCAAAACTGCCATCCGGCATTTTCCAAAGAAAGGCATTACTTGCTATTATGAAATACGACAATTTGCAGGAGTTGCATTTGTCGCCCAAACTCTGCGCAATCGTTAAAACTATAACTCTACTCTGCACAGTTGAACATTTTTGGTCAAATTTCGTCAACTAGCCAAAAAAATGTAATACTTTATTATGTAAAAAAAACAGTTTCAGTTTCATCAATGATTTCTATATATAAATCTGTGCAGATGCATGCAACTTTGTCCTACTCACTGCTACCCACATCTTGCGTAGTACATCCCATAGCACACAATGAAGTGTTTATGCAAATAAAAACGCTCATAACATAATGGTCTATTGAATTTGATAGAATCTGATAAAATGGGCGATAAAAATGTAATGCATGTTGCAACATGCTCCTCGTCTCTATTTACGACCATGACCCGCATTTTTTCTCAGCCAAAAAATACCTAGTAATATATCATCAATGTTGTGTGGACATATGTAAACTATACATTATGATTTTTATTAGACATCTTTCAATTTTTTTCTCTTGTTCTTGAACCAGTAGTAGAAAGCATTAAATAATTCAGAGCTAATTCAAGAGCAATAATAACGGTAAATGAACAAAGTTTACTGCTGTTGTGATAAAAAAGTTTTATGAGCTGTTATTTAGGGGCTTGGAGGAAGAATGGAACAACATGACAGAAATCAATCAATTTTCCGTTGCATTGTTGTTGTAATATTATTGAGTTAGATAGGTTATGTCCGGTTAGTCCATGGTGATAAGAGCATTTTTTTACAAACAAACACTGTTTTTTATGCATCGGACTCTAGCTCTTTTCCTTTGACTAATTGTGCACACATAAAAACACACGATAACTCACCTGCCTACAAAACTGTTGCGGACAAAAAGTAATACGTAGGTAGACACATGACACAGTTTACTTTTTTAACGCCGATTTTGAAACAAATCTCAAGAAAAACAAATTAGGCACAAGTTTTCCAAAACAATAGCATATTCCTCCGGCAACAAAGTGTTGACTAAACTACTTGACTCCGTTACTACTGTTGTTAACTTAACAATCCCTTAATTGAAAAACTTTGTTCCAAGTAACACAAAGAAGGGGAAGAAATAGGCGTATTTAATACTCTTTTATGAGTTTTTCTCATATAAAAAGTACCTTAATTGTTATTACGCAGGGGAGAACATTGTGCACACCGTATGTATTATGTACTTTCACTGGCACTTTGACCGCAATACGAAAGAAAAAAACTGTTTACTGTTTACTTGTGGCATGAGAAAATGCGAATAAAAGTGAAACGGAATTTTCTTACCGAGACAGAGAGATGAGAGGAGGGCAGAAAAAGATGCACAAATTGTTCCGAAATATTATATCGTTTTTAAACATGGCTAAATTGGAAAAAGAAACAACAACACTGCAAATGAAACTGATAAAGAAAGTTTCATTGAAAAAAGATAATGTTGATATTGCTGCTCAACATTTCAGTATACAATTGTGAATGTGGTGTTACTGCTGCTATATCACTCACTCACTCCTATTATTATTATTATTATAAGTAAGAAACTGCTTCTTTTTAAGCAGTGATGTTGTTGATGATGGTGTGGTGATGCAGTTCAATGAAATACTGAATTCATATACATACATTCATATGTACTTGCTGGCATACACACACAGACACAGATATTGGTCATGCATAATATATAAAAATCTTCATCATCATATTATTAACGTAATCATTTCTATGTACAACAGCACATACGGCTCTTTTTTTGTGGATTGCACTGGTTTGGAAGTTTGTTGGATGGAGAGATGGAATAATATTACAAGTTATAATAATAAGTACGTACTACATGAGAAAGGTTTGCAAGTTTTTCCATTATCATATTGTGTGTACAAAAAGTATGTATGTTTGTGTGTTATTGATGATGTGTGTGTACTCTTTTTGTATGCTGATGATGATCATCATCATGGTCTTGCTTTTCTTTACTAGAGATTCTTGTTACATTTTGTATTTTACATCTCTTTTGACTGCAAAGACTGCCTGCGTACATGCTGTCTGTATTTACAAAACCAGCAGCAACAGTATATAGCGGATTAGCAACAGCAGCAGCAGTCATTATTATTATTACGATGCGGTGCAATGCAAGTAGAGTAAGTGTGAGCTCTCTCACACACACAGACAGAGCCATCATAAAAAAGAGGGATCCCCTCAGGGAGTAATCCAAATCTATGTGAGAAAGATAGGTAAATTTTGAAAAGAGAATAGTGGGTAGTAAAGCTGAGAAAAGACGTAGCTGAAAGACTTTTATACAATTGAAATTTTTCTGAAATTCGTAACGTAAATGTTCTGCTTAAAACTTGAGATTGGTAATGGATTTTATACTCTTCCCTATTCATCAGGTTGCTGGATAATTTGGGGCACTGTGAAGAAATTCATTAGAAGAAATTCATTTTTTAGAATAAACTATCATGTTTCACATTGCATGAGCCTTCCATGTTGATACACAGAATAGTTAGTATATTTTGTTGTGGACAATGTGTAAATTTATATAGTCTCTCTGTAAAACTTGATCAAGTAGCAAAACAAGAGACGAAGCATGTGCGTGCATTATTAAATGCTGTTTAAAAGTATATGTACCTATCCACATACATCCACAAGGCAGACGCCCAGACAAACATGAAAGCATGGCCATGTCAACATTGACTGTTTGTATTTGGTATAAAATGTATAATGATGTTGTGATTGGCAATGGGAAAATGCATTTGTAATGGTACAAAAAGCAGCAAGCAAAGGTTAAAAGAAACATAATAATAATAACAAAAAGGACGAACCCAAAAGTACAAAAAATGAATGCATTCTAAAGTCTAAATCTCATGTGGGTAAAGAATACACTGCTGTATGATAGCATCTTTACTTACTACATACTCCTGTTATGGTTGCTGTTGTTGCTATTATGTTATACTTGTTATTATTATTATCATCATTTTGACTTGACTTTCATTATAGGGCCCTGTGCTGCTGCAGCATGGCAAACAATAATGTACTTACCTAGCCAGAAACTTATGCTTAATCCACTTTAAGGGGAATGCATAACACATGTCGTGCTAACACAAAAAGACGTGAAACCTTCAGCACATTTTCATTCCAAATAATAGGTTGAGGTAGCTGAGGTTTTTTACATATTTTTTTCATGTAAGCACTCAAAATATTACAGCTGCTATTACCATACACGCATGTATGCTATCATGGCGTGGAGAAAGCCATTGTTAGTGTATTATTAATTCTACAACAAGAGTTAAACCTCCTGAAAAAATTATGTTGTTGTACTCTGTACTAAATTTACTAATCGCGTGACCAATGATTTCCGCCGCATCGATTTTTGCCCATCTCGTCATTTGACAATTATTATTTGCTTTTTTTCTGTTAACTCCAATCCATATACGTGCACGCTACAATCAAGGAAATCGTATTTATTATCAAAATGCCCACATGCTAAAAAAATATACAGAGAATTCATAACAACCCGTCATTTTATATTTGCCTGTTTCATAAAACCATGTTTCCAGTAGATGCATGGCTATTCTTTGATGTAACTTGGTTCATTTCATGCACATGTGGGTGTCAGTTTTCTCTTGCTTTTGAAACATCTTTTGTCCTGTAGAGCATTTTTGCTCAGTCTTCGGGAAAGATCCCCAGTTTAGGTGTCATCCACATCCCAAAAGAATGTAGAAAAAATGGTACGACGAGCACAAGTGTAAAGTGAAATATAGGACATGACGATGCCCAAAAAAGTACATGGAGCTAGTTCCCGCTATTGATTAGTTTAAAGCTAGGAGACATGCAGAATAATAATAATAATAATATGTGTAGTGGTTGCAGAGAGTGAGCGAGAGAGAGAGAGAATATGTTTGTGACTCACGTTTTTTTAAACAAGTAATGTGCTTTAAAGAAGTGTAAGTAGTAGTGTGATCAGTTTACAGCATAATGTTCTTTTCCTCCTCCTCCTCTTCTTCCTGCACTATACACTTATCTGTTTTGAATAGAGATAAGAATATTTGTATTTGCAAGCATCATCCTCATCATCGTTGTCGCCAACGTAGAGTTATTCAAACAACGACAACGAGTTTACACTGAAAATAATCATAATACATTAAAGTATATACCCTGTAGTATAGCTGAGAGGAACGGAGAGATATAAAAAGAATGCAAGACTCGAAGAAGAAACTAATTCCGATATTTTTGTTGGGCTATAATCTATTTGCACTAAACTCACTGAAACATTTCGCCGTCAGAGATTATGACTATGTGACACTCAAGCAGTTGCCTTCGGAAATTAGTGTACGACTCAGTCGGTCTTATGATGAGCATCATGAAGCAACAAAGCCTTACTGCCCACCCATTGTTGAGTACGATGGTCGGGCTTGGGAGCAAATCAAACACTCCAACTCCTTTTGGAGAAGTGAAACTTTGGAATTCGATGAAAAGATGGCCGCGCAGCGATTTGGACTTGTGAAGACAGGCGGATGGTGGAAGCCTGCCAATTGCAATCCTGTTCATAATGTAACCCTTATAGTCCCTTTTCGCGAGAGACCAGCGCAATTAAAAAAGTTTCTCCTTCATATGCATGCATTTCTCCACCTACAAATGATTCAGTACAAGATAATGGTGATAGAGCAAGTTGACGAGAAGCCGTTTAACCGTGGAAAGCTACTTAACATTGGGTTTGCCGAATCCATGAAGAGCGCTCGAACCCACTGCTACATTTTCCATGATGTCGATTTACTTCCTGAAAATATCAAAAATATTTATGGCTGTACAGCTCATCCTCGTCACATGAGTGCAGCCGTAAATTCCTTCAGGTTCGATAAAAATATTTTTTTGTTTTTCTTCTTGAAAAGAAAAATAGAATTGATACAGTTTATGCACCATCTCATATCATCATGGATCATGGTTATCAATACTCAATTCCAACAAGCATGTATTTACACATGCATGCATGATATCATTATCGTTGTTTATATTTCCTCCTTTAGTCCTTGCTCATGAACAAATTTCCGCAGTGTAAGTTTAATGACAAAAAGATTTGTAGGAGGCTAAGGACATCATTTCAGGCATAACGAACAAATATTTGTAGATGGAATGTAAAGATTTGCACGCTCTGCATTTTGCACGCAGTGTAACTGAGTACCGAACATGTAGTTCATCTCAGAGAAATAAACATATCACAGGAGAGTAAGCACATTCGTAAATATAAAATAACTAAGTGAAAAACAGAAAAAAGAAATAAAAAATATAATAGAATATAATAGTTGGATAGATAGGTCCTCTCCGTCATCATGATCGTCGTCGGATGGAAGAAGCGCTGCTGCTGCTGCTGCCAGTTTATGGTTGTTAACACATTTTACAACTTGCAGGAATTTTACGTATTTTTCTCTTCAGTTTGTAGGTTGTCTTGTCGGGAATGACATGAGATGAGGGCTATTTTTGGTACCATACATCATGCTGATACGTTAAATATGCCTTATTGGCTGGGTGACATTCGCTTGAAACATGAGCTTGAGATTTTTGAAGAAAAAAAGTTGATGTTTTCACTCTGTAAAGTTGTTAGCATGCATTTTTTCCTTTTGAAAAATTAGCCAGAGCCAACAAACCAGCACACACCTACTTGAGTTATCATCACACATTTTCGTTGATGATGACAGATATTTTTTTAAAGCTTCAAGCTGAAGCCTACTGTCGAGTTTCTCCAACCCAAGCATTTACTATTTAGTATGCGCGTATTTGTCTTTTATTTTTTTGCCAAATTAAATACGCAAAAGAATCATCATCAAATATGAATGACGATAATGCTGAGATAAGATGTAGGCTACATGTCACTGCAATCCTGCAATTTGCCATCATCAATACTTTCACTCAATATTCATAAATTTTGTCCCGTATCCTGTCGTAGGTTCATCCTGTTGATGCTGCTAACGTCGTCAGACAAGTGATGATAATAAAGTACTATGCTAGTGTATGGAAAAATACTCTTGAAAATGGTAAAAATAGCACTTAAGAATAGGTTTGGTTTGTTGGTCATTGACAAGCAAAAAAAGAGGTTCAAGTTGAACTCAAGTTGGTAAATATTTAATATGGTACTTTTGTTGGAGTTTTTTTGTCCTTTACATGAAAAGAAGCACAATGAGAGGAATCCCCTCCCACTTTCATTTTTGCATGCATGTATTATTTTTTGATAAGTTTGTACTTGAATTTTTCAAGTGTTTAACAAGCTATAATTTTCCTTTATCTTCAAATTAGGTATTTATTGGACTACAAAGAACTTTTTGGAGGAGCTGTAGCTATAACCAGAGATCAATTTACTGCTGTTAATGGCTTTTCCAACGAATATTACGGTTGGGGAGGTGAAGACGATGATTTGTATCGTCGTCTTTACGATAAAGGAATTGAAGTAATACGACTTTCACCAACGGTCAGCTCCTACAGAATGCTCCCACACAAGGTAACGGTAAACAGATTTTTTAAATTAAAAAAAGCTCAAATTATTTTATTCTTTGTATTAATTATTCTCCTCCTATTCAATTTTTTTTATTTAGAAACAATCTGAAAACGATGGCAGGTTTGACACCCTGAAGAAGGGTAAGGAGAGATATGAGAATGACGGTCTCAATAATTTGCAGTACACGATCGTAAATAATATCGAAGGTCCGCTGTATACGTTAATTCAAGTTAGGCTATAAGTGTGCTGTCAACAATGTTTTTACGCATTCTCAAGTCTGCTTAAATGACGATGCACACATGTGCTAAACTATTCTTGTTATTTTCCTTTGTTAAAAATGCACACGTGTTATTTCAAATTTTAGGACAGTACAATCAACATATTTTGTTCCTTGTAACCACAAGTAATCATCATAATCATTGCAGCAAAAAGTAGTTCAAAAACTGTAGACTATATCTGTATATTTGTTGATGAACACAGAAAAGTTTAATGCAACGGTAGCTATAGCCGAATAAGAAGTACAATTATTATGATGATTTCAGCGAGACTTGCAACATTTATGCAGCCTTACTAAATTCCATGTAATACGGCATTGCCTTATAGAGATTAAAACGCAAAAATAGAACTATATTAAATAGCTAGCATAAAACGCAGTGGTTCGTTTTGACTAGCGTAAAGATAGGTAGTGAGATTAATTTTTTGAAAAAAAATATGCCTACGTTGCTACTTAATTTTTTTCCATAATGCACATAATTATAAATAGTTGATAGAAAAGAGAACAAAAAAATCAGCCAAAATACTCTCGCTTTTAAGTAGGCGTTTTAAGACCAAAAGTGATAATTGTACAATGTTCTAATAATAATATTAATAATACTGTAGATAAATTACATAAATAACGAATTATCGGATTACTCCGAACATTATTATTATTTATGTCAACGTGCAGCTTTACCGGGCAGTTGATTTATACAATGAGATCTGCTGAGATGAGATAATAGAGAGAATAGCATAAAAATTTAGTTGTTAAATAACGTTACACAGTCTTAATTAAAATATACACCAATATCATTTCATTAGTCACTGTTTCTTCCAATGGAACAAAATTCTGGATCAAAATAGTATGCATTCCTACACAGAGGTAGGTCTGTAGTTTTTATACATTTTAGATGCACTTTTAACTCTGAAAAAATCATAGTCTTTATAGTTTTTTAAACAAAATTTGAACATCTGTAACTTCAAAAGGTGTAATGTACACGAGTCTCATAAAATTTTTACAAAATCATGTAAATAACTTGTCATTTTAACTCTGACTGATATTTAATGGAAAGAAAATGCAACTGCAGCTTTTTTATTTCGAATGAGAATCTCAGTCGTAACTGCTGATAAAATGTGATCATTCAACTAAATATTGTTATTAAATAATGTAAAAGTAGTAGGATTATGTCAGGTGTAAGAACAAAGAGATAAAATCGCAATCAGAAGAAAGATACTGTTTAAGTTGAAACAGAGTATTAGAAAGTAGAGTCAACAATTTCATACGTGTACTATATGATTCTTTAAATAAGAATTTAATTGTAAAAATATATATGTTTAAGTAGGTATATAATGTTTCCTCGATTTTACCAAATGGTTTTTAATTTTACCTAGTCGACATTAATGTAGTCCACTTGATGTTTTTATGATCCTAGAAATCATGTAGAAATAATTTTTCGACAGCGCATAGCGGCTTTAAATGTGCAGAAATAACTGCATACTTTTGAATTGTTCTGATTGTTGTTTATTCCCTTACCTTGAATTAATTTGTTTTCTTTCACGACGACAAATGCCAGCATATATAAATGTATAAGATTTAAAATATTGTGCAGCCTTTCAAGTACAGTGACACGGGTAACGCGAAATACAACTCTTTCGGGCTTTCACCCGTTCTTTAGTCGCGTAGTAGCAGCTTTCTCTGGGTTGATATTAAAAATATATCTATCAAAAAGTATACAGAACGTCTAAAGGATCAAGTATTTAAGTAGACAAGAATTTTCCTGGATTAGTTGTAGGCTGCAGGCCGCCTTGGTTCTACTTTTATATACTACTGTAGTGAAAATAAACTTTGATTTTTAACGACATTTTTCATTTTTAAAATTACCATTTGTGTTAGCTGAAGTTAGCAGTAGTTGTAGTATTATTGCAGTTAAAATCGGATTAAATGAAATTATCAGGTATTGAGATTTTTAGGACGTATACGCTGAGTCACTTTCTGTTCAATATCTGTGTGGTGACAAAAACGCATTTTAATGTTTAAAAAATTTGTATAAATTGATTAATATATGTATATTGGAACGATAGCATAATACTGATGACAAATGAATTTCACTACGTGTAAAAATTTCTACGCGTACTTAAAAAAAGGGCAGTGTAAACATAAAATTAGTAAGTATTTTTAACTAGAAAATAGTGCAAAAACACGTTAGATATAAAAAAGATCAAAGGAAAATTGACCTGGAGATGTAGAGTTATTTCTATATCATTTAAATGTAACAATTAAAAAATAAGCAAAATGTACATACATTGTATTATTACAACAGCAACATATTTACAGGTGCGAGCTTTTTTCTTCAAAAACAAAGTACTTTATACTTAATTCCAATTTTTATTATTCTAATATACGTTTCAGCTGTGTTCTTCGATTTAAAAAATATCAATTAGCTAGTAGAGCGTAGTAATCGCGCAGTCAAAATTTAATCAGTCAAGGTATTTAGAAATATTTTGGCAAAATATTTTGGCAAAATTTTGTGATAATTGTAATTAAGTTGCCTTGTTGCTGCTATACTAACTGAATCAGAAAAAGTGTACTAAAAATACTTTGATTCAGTCTACTTGACCAAGTGTCCTTGCTCTTATAATATGGCAGCTATATTATTGCAGAAAGCATAATATAAATTACCAAAACTTATCTTTATCTTTTCAAATGGATAATTATTGTTGTGTGTCGTAGCTTTATATCAAGCTTTAAAGTGTCTTCAATTAATGTATTTATGCATTTAAAAAAATATTGTTTAAAGACTAAACTTTATGTTTATGCAGCTACACAGAATTCTACCGGTGTGAAACCAAATTATTATTAACATATACTTTTACGAAAATGATAAATTAAATAAAAACGAAACTGACATTGCAAAATTTAAGAAAAAAAAATTTTTGTGTGGAATATAAATTTTATTCAGCTAAAAAATTTTTGCATGGAATAAACCATTAGTTAAGAGTGCAATAATAAGTATGAATTAACTCGTCATACATTTCGCTTTTATTAATTTCCGTGTTACTTTTATTAAGGGGTTTCATCATTTACAGACAAAATTCATGTTAGCTAAATCTTTTATTTATCATTCAGTGTTGTTTGAGGTGGGG
>JAANSP010004533.1:0-10101 GCA_036850745.1 Homidia socia
ATTTGCCATGGATGAGCTGGTGGACCTACGTTTCAGGGTCCGGTCAAGTTTCAAAATTTGTGGTCAGTTCAAATCCTAAATAAACATAAAATTTATTTTTGAAAGATAATGACAAATTGATGTAGCGGTGATGTTTTATTTTACTTTCTTTAGGTTACTCATGGTCGGGCAAAACTTTTGCAGCAAAACTTTTCAAAAAACAATTTAGACCAAGCAAGATCAAGCAAGAATGTACATCAAAAAAATCAGAAGTAGACCTATTGTAACAGCACCTGCGTATGATGATCATATATGATGATCAAGTTGGAAATTCGATGAAGAATAACAGTGACGTACTCGCATTTTTCCTGCAAAGGACGCATTTGCAAAGGACGCAACCCCGCCTTTTTACTTGTTGCTCTTAGATCCTCCAGATTCCTTATCTGTGAAACAAATAAGACACTAATGCTGTCAGATCCTGACGGTTCTTATCAATTGCGTTTCTCATAGCTAACTGAAGAAGGTCACGCATGTAGACCTTGACAAGTGTGGACTATTTCCCGTACGTCTTCTTCAACGCGTTAATAACAAACTGGTAACTTTTCCCCGAAACAGGAAGTCCTTCAATGCACCGTCTTGCTGTTGAAGTTGCTGGAATACACTGGAGAAGATATTGGAACTTCTCCGCGTCCGATGCTGTACCTTCCTTGTAGATTTCATCAAATCCAGTCCAAAAGGTATGCCAATTGCGTATGTTCCCATTCAACTCCTGTAGCTTTAATTTCGGCCAGTGGGTAGTCGATTCTGCCACTATGACGTTTGTTGTTGACGTATCCATTGGAACCGTCGCTTGCGCTCCAAACGTCGAATTTGCTTTCCTTCAGCCATATCGTAATTCCTTTGATAACTTGTGTTTTCCCATCGATAGTTGCCCCGATGAGAGCTAATCTTGTGCCTTAAACATTGAAGGACCACTCCCGTAATCGGGAGAAATTGTATGAATCTCCAATTGCGAGAAATAAAGTCCCTGGTGTTTACAAGCCTTGAAGTAAACGAAAATAATAATAACTTCATCGTGTCTGTTTTGACAAACTGACACTTCAACAATCCGATAAACAATCATAATAATTTTCACCTAGCAGCCTTATTTATACCAAATTTTCACCGGAAGTCGTGTTGGAAAGTCACAAAAACAATTAACATAAAATACTTAAGTTTCATGAAATTATTCTGAATAATATGTACTTCCGGCTTACACAAAGACATAACAGGAAATGGCCTACAATTTAAACAAAATGAAAGGAACTAAAGTAATTACTTCCAATAATCCTGATCAAAGTTCAATAATATACACTTTACATAAAATATTGAACACATTAAACAAATTTATCTACTTTCCTGCTTCTTTATATAAACGGGAGTAACAAGTTTACATGACTTTTTCCACCTGAATATATTCTGCTTTTTTCTTATATCTCGTAAATTCGTCCATTAAGTTACGTTGTGCTTCCTCGAGAGCCGTATATTTGGATTGAATAATCCCAAGTAGAACTTCTACATTTACGGGGTCAGGAGTTTCCTTCTGCAAAATCATCTTTAAATTGCTTAATTCCATCAAAATATGCCTTCTTGAACAATGCTGCTGTGTGCGCCAATATTCCAATCCAAGAAAGGTCGTAACTTACCGTATAACTCTGCTACACTGATACACAAAACACACTAGTTAAGGTTCGCCAGATGTCAGAAATAGGGATGATACCGCGGTTAACCTAATGCGACAGTTAGCTAACTACGTTCGTTAAATTTCTGTTAAAAAATCAAATTATTCTTCAGGTTCGTTTCGGTATGCTATGTTTTCAGTAAAAGAGAAGTATTAGGCACAAAAAACTACAAATTTTAGTATTTTAAATTCTAGTGAGACGACAATTCAAAGGACAGAGTGAAAAAATCGACAACTTAACTTTTTACGGTGAAACGACAATTAAAAATCACTAAAAGAAAACTCACGCACTTTTCCTATTTTTACGGAAATTTTATCAGTAAACTAACAAAGCTGACATTTGTTACCACGACGTTTGATACTACTTCTTCTAAAAAATCACTAAAAGAAAACTCACGCACTTTTCCTATTTTTACGGAAATTTTATCAGTAAACTAACAAAGCTGACATTTGTTACCACGAACTTTGTTACTACTTCTTCTTCTTTGTTACTACTTCGTATATTAGCGCGTGCATTTACAATGACAAGCTGTCTAACTACCTATATAGATATATATGGATTTATACAGATTTCCGTAACAAAATATCATATGACTTACTAGCTATAGATTTATATGTATATATAAATATGATTTATAGATTTTTTACAACTAATATATAGATTTTTTGTAATGAACAAACCGATTTTTGCAACGAATATGTGGATAAAACCCAGCACTGTACCACAGCATATGTAGACTTACTACATATCGTGCCTACATATCGATACAGACCTACTCAGCTATCATGGTGGCTTGTGACACTGCAAATAAATGCATCAGCGCTTGTTTTCACATCATCCAGTAGAGGAGCCTTTCGATCGAGTGAAACAGTGAATATGATAATAAATGAAGGTGGATGATAGTTTATATTATAAGGGGATGAATATTTTCATTTGTTAATTATAATTATTCACTATCTAAACCGATAAAACCAAATTATTCACAACACAATACAATACAACATTCAACGGTATAGCTCAAAAATGAAGCTTACTTGTAGATTGAGTAATCCATTCCAACCAATTTTGGTAGTATAAAAATCATTGCATTTAACAGAGCTTTGTTGGAGAAGCCGTCAATGATCTTTTCGTTCTCAACGGTCAATGCAAGATGGAGAAATCGAATAGCCATGCAGGACAAAGATTCAGCCGATAGCAATCCGTCGAACAGATGTTCACTTTGTTCACTTCACTTTCAATGCTGGTTCCGTCATGCACTTATGACGGAACATATGTTCGTTGAATTTTGTCAACTGGCGGGCATAAAACTGCCAAACTGTAGTAATTAAGATTACGTTCAGGAAAAGATTTAATTATCAATCTTAAAATCCTCAACAATATTGACAATATTCAAATATTCAAATAAATGACATTGGAGATATTCAGTTTCATATTTACGTTGGATGTTATCTTTAAAACTTGGTTAATTTCGAAAGAAATCATGAAGACGCCCAATCATCTCGCAAAACGGTACACGCACGCCCACCTTCTCTACACCCAATGACCTGCACTTCAACGGGTACACACGCGGAGTATCGTTTAAATGCAACTTGATAGAATGCAATAAACGGATTTTCACGAATTCTACTATCGTCAGTGTATCGCAGCATGTTTATGTTGCAACAGTGAGGATTTTAAAACGTCAGTGAAAGGTGAATTGTTGTTTAGGTAACGAATGTCTTGCTAAGACGCAACTGACTGCGATTAGAAAGTGCGTAAATTGTCTTTTATATATTTTTACAAGAGCAATCTCCACTAAAACTGTGCGAACACGCATTTATTAGTATATTTATTTAGTATTCTTCAATTTCTTTGTTGATACTTACCGTCGAAACATGTAGTGAACTGCCGTAGGTAGTGCCTATTAGATCCTGTGTAGTAGCAGTTGAAGACGCTAACTCAATTATCATTGCACCAGAAAGTGGACAGGAGAGTAGATTTTATTAATTAGACGCCTGAAACTCAAAAACAACGATAAAACACGTGCTCTTGATCATTTTAGAGCTTATGCCGTGCCCCGTTTCTGCGTTTAACAAGCGCTCATATATTTTTCATAGTCATATTGGCTATATTATAACCAATCCAAGTCAAGCACGTTTTCCTTTTCGTGAACATTACGTGTAAGTAGTTTTTGAATAAAACAACGCAAAGCTAAAGGTTGCATGATGATGTGATAAGTTTTTCGGCTATGTAAGCGTCTAAGCCTATAAATATGCTATTCATTGAATTCGATACAAATGTGACCTTGTCTTTCGCTGCCAGTTTGTCGCCACTTCGTATTTTATTTGACAGAACAGTCTCAGTCGTAAAGACATAGGGTTGATGTAATGAATCGGAGTGGATTGGTAGTGGAAGTCCAGAGGACCAGCTGCATCCTCCAACGGGTAAGTAGGGAAGAGTTTGACGATTTCCCGTTTTTCAATTGAAACGTTTAAAGTGGGTTTTTCATATAATATTAATTAAGAATCTATGGTAGGGGTGGCACTGTCAAAAATCTAAGAATTGCTTGATTCTGAAATTTTTACATTATTTTCTAGCTCTCCTTTTTTTACCTGTTCGCTTGATTCCTTCTCTTACCTTGACAGTTTTTATATATTGGTCGGCGCTTTTCATTTGCTGGCCGAGCTGATTTTTTAAATCGTAGCACGGGTTGTTTGCGAGCCCTAACTGTCACTTGTCGTCGCTTTGCGATTACTACGGCGTGATGCTTTTTGTGTTACGTTGGGCATATCTTTTTATGGAATTTTGAATGGCTGAGGGGAAGGCTCAATAATTGATGACATATTCATTATTTTTGAATTTTTTTCAAGTGTACAACCATTGTCTGTGCAGAAGTGTCCGCTTCGTTTATTAGTTTTTAAGATGAAATGCGCAAATTGTGTCGCCCCTTCTTATCAGGGCCTCCCCTGAGTCGGACAAAAAACTAACTCGGAAAATGACGGTCTCTTAATTGGTATATACTGTGTCGTAGGAAATGTATAAGCCTTTAATTTTCCATCATTTTCATATGGCCTCAACACAAGAATGTAAGGCAGAAGTTTCCCAACAGCTAGCTGGGGTTTAATATTGTCTTTGCAAATAAACTGTTGTCTTTGAACTTTCATTGACGGACAAAAATTAAATCGTACACCGTGTAGATAGAGTCTATTTTATATCCTTCCCTGTCGCGTAAGCGATAATGATGTAAAGGTTCTCCTGTTAGTACCTTATCAATGTAAAAGAGTTCTTAGGAGTAATTCACAGACCGCTTTTTGAAAAGTATATTCACTTATTTGCACCGGGGTGCCCAATTTCAAGGGTTTTGTCTTTTGCTGCAAAGCTTCTTTAACTTTACAATTATAAATACTAAAGTTTACAATGTCCTACTTTGAGGTACTGACGGTGTCTGGTCGGATACCTGTCACTCTGGACATAGTACGGTTGTAATGATTTGTAATTTTGTCAATGTGGCTTATCCAATTTTTGCTGTTTTAAAATCAAAATACTTTGTTAAGTTGCCCGCGGGTAAATTTTATCATTTTCAGCCATTGAGACTTTCACCTATGACTTCGTATGATAAAGCTTAATGTCATACTTTTCAAGAAGTTATTTCTTTTGGGACTACTGTTTTATAGCATGGTAAACACTTTACAATATCAAGCGTTAATTTTGACACTCACGAATTTTTTCGGTAAAATAGTAATTACAATTTGTGCACGTGTATCCAATGCTCCAGTTAATATCCACTAAGCGAAGCTTCTCAGCGGAGTAATGGCTATTCAGAGACGCTGGACGCTATCATCAAGTTTCTGCCATTTAAAATATTAGAAACATCTAATTCCTGTGCTGGCCAAGATGAAAATTCCAAGATAGCAACTGAAGACTCCGTGGACATCAGTTTCCACATGTTTAGTGACTCATCAGGCGTAACATTTTCCTGTGCTGTATTCCAGCGAACGGTAACAAAGAGTGGATCTGTTTGCGTTCAGCTGTTGGTATGCAAGTTTCGAAAGTCACCATTCCAAGGCTGGAACTGCTCGGTTGCCTGATTGGAGTTCGACTTTTGCAGGATGTGAAGAAGTACTTTGACGAACCTCACACACGCTCATTCTACTGGACGGACTCCAGTACCGCTCCAGCACGACAGACAGGAATTGTTTCGCTTAAAATCGAGGAGACGAAATCTGAAAATTCTCCAGCACTGAAGAATGGAGACACGTAGCAGGAGAGAATAACCTTGCAGATCTTCTTTCTTTTGGATGCATGCTATCACGCTGATGCAGTTCCAATGGTGGGAGGGACTGGAATGGCTGAAAATTGTAGAATAGAATTGGCCCATTTTCAGTGTTAAACCAAAATAAGAGGACGTTTTGGCCGAAGTAAGGAAATTTGTCGTGTCATGTCAAGTGCAGAAGATGGATCTCGTTCTGGATGGACTTACAAAGTTTTCTAATTTTCATACGTCCCTTCGGATCATCTCGTTGGTCGTACCTTACATGGATTATCTAAAGCAACGTGCGCAATATCGGAAAATCGGCGCACCGTCAACATTAGGGCTATTGCCATTGCAGAGGATATCAGGAGAGCCGAGCGTGTCATCATTTATTACATTCAGTCACCGAGTTTTACTAAGACAGAGGATGATAAGCTAAGTGACTACTGCTTTTTGGCGACCATTTGCTGTTGAAGATTTTCAGAAAAAGGATAAGCGACTTGTGAGAGATTTGGTACACCACAAAGATATTTTTATTCGCAATGCAGTTGAGTTTATACATCATCAGTCCATATGAGTTCCATTTGAATCGCTCATATCAATTGCTATCCAATTACCCATGGAATAGCAATAAGGTAAAAATATTTAAATTAGCCAAAACTTCATCAACCATTTTTCACCATGTGTCATAATTCTTTCTATATTCAGAAATGCAAGCCTGAATTTTAAATTGAAGGATGCTTTGATTGGACATGACTAAATGAAAAGTAATTATTTACTTATCACAATAACAAGACAAAACTTTCAAAGCAAAAGCTATGTTTGTTTATACTGAATTATAATTCCCCGAAATTATTTACAACTTAGTTTTTTAAAACATGCATGACTCTATTTTTATATGAGCTGCGACTAAATAGGCATATGAGCTCAACGGAAGAGGGTAAACGACTGTTTACTTATTTTTCAAATAATAACATGAAATCATCACTAACTAACAAATGTACACAAAAAAGGCAAGAGGACAATACAAGTAAATATAAATGAATACTTCGGCAAAAATGAGCGAAGAAAGAAAAAAAAGCCTGGTGGTGCCGAAAGTTCAAATAATCTATAAAATATAAGTAGTATAAAAAATATAATAAGCTGGCTTCCAAGTCAAATTAATGTTTACAAATGATATAAACTGATTCTTGCCAAAATTAATTAAAATCATAAATATTTTTCAGAATTTTCAAGAAAACTGGCAATTAGAGCTAAGTTCTTCTCTGACATTAACAGTTTAACACTTTAAATGCAGTTTAATACAATAAATATAGCATTGCCATTAAAAAATGACCGCAAAGTAATATATTGTCAGTTGAGTGAAAAACTGGTGTCGCGAATGCAATATTTGGATAAAGGCATTCTAGGGCCGAATAAAATTTTTTATTGCAGACTTTTATATTAAGAAAACAAAATTTCAAAATTAACTATGCTATTAAATTAAATTAAACAAGGGGGTTACTTATACAATTGTCAATGAGATTGAACAGAAAAAATCTGCATCCTTCGTTATATATACTAAAGGTTTCAAAATCCAAATAACATAAATACACCGTTTGAATAAATATAACAACAGGAAGTGTTCATTTATGATATTTGTAAATATCGTTTCACAATAATTACAGAGGAGCAACATAAACTTGATGTGCGCAATATGATAGTGCGAAATTTCCTCAAAGTTAAAATTGACTCGTAAACAGAAACAATGTATTTGTCTATTTATTATTTACGGATTTTTATTATTTATTTATTATTTATTTTGCTGTCCATTATAAAACTAGTTTTTTAAGAAAGTTAAAAAATTATATAAGGGCAAAGCTCTTAAGTGAATACTTGACCCTTTAAATATGTGATTGTTTAGATGAATCAATTCTATACTATGGTCTTTACCTATAATTTGGTTTCTTCCCTCTGCTATAGTAAGGAGTGATAGATAAAATATATTTTCTTGTGAGTCACCCATGGCAATTCACTTTTTTCGAGTCCAGCAATATTAAGTTTTCAAGATTTTACGTTCCTAATATACATTGTCAGACAAGAATGTGACCGATTGAAATCGTTGAAACTGCTTTTAATTGCATGTCTCTGTCAAACATCAGAACTGCTAAGACATTGTAAATTTTAAAATTTGAAAATTAAGTTCGATCTTTGGAATTAGTTCATGTTCAATCTTTGATAAATTCTGCTTAGTAATGTCGCATGAAACTTATTGGGATTTAAAGATTCTGGTGTATTCAAACGAAAATTGAAGACTGTACATAGATTAAATTTTTATCGTACTTCAAGTAATTCACTACCATTTTCCAAATACAATCGAAATATTCCACGGATACGTTATTCTGAATGCCAGTTGCGGTATGATCGTAAACTTTAACTTATTGGCTATTGGCTTCATTGAATCTTATGTGTATAGAAAACTTTTTATTTTCAATTGTCATTATATGCCTTTTCCATTGTTTCACCCATCAAATACACAAATAAGGATTCACAATTTGTTATAACATATTAAGGGTACTTGAAAGACCCAATAATGTAATACATATTTTTAATTATTAATTTGTCTAACCCAACGACATAATCAGAATATTCTCCTTCCAGATACGCTGTATTGAACCCATTATTTCCGTAAATACACACCAATGCTGGTTTTAAAGCAGAGAAAATCAACACATCATCTTGGCTACAAGCAGTCAACTCACACAAAATTTTTGTTACAGGAAATACATTTTTTTGTGTTTTCCCTTTGAATTGACACTCCATTCCGTTACTGCAACAAGTGTAATAAAAAATGTTGAGCCGTCAATAGGTTCTGCGAGTGGCGCTGAACCATACGAAAAGAAAATTTAAAAGATCTAATATGAAGTTAATTTTCCAGTTGTAAATTATCATAATCATATGAATTCGAATTATATTTCGAAAATATGATATGAATGAATGAATTATGAATATATGAATATATGAATTCGAGCAGTGCAAATAAAAAAAGTTGCATGAAAGTAAACACATACGACGGAAGAGCACGGAGAACTGGAAACAAATAATTGACCTATGGAACAAAGGGTACAGAGATATTTTATCACCACATTTTTTTAGTTGTTTCACTATGTGAAATTTGGTTGCCACTCGCTTCATCAAGCTCTGATGAACGTCGTCTTTTCAGCTGCTACTTCTTTAAAGTCTGGTTTAAGAGAAGGGAGATTAAAATGCTTTTTTTGGTTTTTGTTATATTGTTTATATTGTATAAGTGTGTTGTCAAGTTCCGGAGACTGACTGAAAGTTTAGCTGAGATCATATAGGACCGCATTCCAGATTAACTTTGACTGCGCGATAAATTTTCCATTTATTCCCAATATAAGTGTCAGTTTGATTGTTTGATTTGGTTCTAGTTCAATTGATTCTCAATTCGATTACGTACGACCACTTAACAAGAACAAGAGAGACCATAAATATAACCAGGGGATTCTAAAACATGCAAAACAATCATCACAGTATAAACCATTCCACCACACTTCCAGAAGTTCCCAAATGCTTTGTATAGACACTGTAAAACAGCTCATCCGGCTAACCCTCTCTAACCGGTGCACTCTATTGTGCACTTAAGGGGGAGCCGGAACAGGAAAGAAACTTAAACTCTACCGCAAACCTTTCATAAATATAATGGATTGTTTGACCATTCGCAAAAGAACCGGTAGCAAAGTGTACACGCGCAAAGAAAAACTTCCGATGGATCTTCCTTGCACTACAAAACAAAATTTTCCTTCACAGTCTGGAGGGCTCTTTCGCATTCCGGCAAACGTCCACAAAAACGGTCGGCAAATGTGCACCTCCTCTCCGTCTGCGGACGCCTTGACAAACCTCTTTCGAAGCTCCAAACGCTCTTTTACCAAAACATTATTAAAAGCTGTTTGTAAAAAGAGAATTTGTGTGTTATTTGTTTTTTCCTAACAACATATTTAGCGTGGGTTTTCATCTCTTCTCCCCAGTCCAACAGACTTTTCATCTTTACCGAGACACTCATTTTTATTTTGGGGGCATCTCCTCGGAGTGCCATTTCCTCGGATGTGGAATTACCTCGGATGACATTTTCCTCGGATTACCATTTGCTCGGATGGCTTTTTGCTCGGATTC